>JACXGJ010013195.1:0-16694 GCA_016801105.1 Esox niger | reverse complement strand
AGGTGGTCAGGTGGTGAGGTGGACAGGTGGTCAGGTGGTTACCCATAGGGGTTGTTGAAGGCGATGGCATACACCACGTTCCTGTGGCCCTCCAGGGTGTGCAGCTCCTCGCCTGATGCAGTATCCCATACCTTACACGTCCTGTCATAACTCCCAGTAATGAAACTGCACACGGATAATGAGAGCGGCGGGCCGAGAGAGAGAGGGGGGAGAGGAAGAGAGACATATCAGAACAGAAAGTCAGAGAGAAACGGAGTAAGACAGTGTGATCTGTTTAACTCTTGTGCATCAGAAAGACAAGTGCCTGGGGTTCTGTCATGCAGTGCAGATAAAAGTACCTTGACCCTGATTTATTGAAGGCAACGTTTGTCAGCGGTAAGATGTGTGCTCGCAGCATCTGTCAGGAAGAAGGGAAGGAGAGGACAAATGTTCACTCTCAGGCAGTTCACTAGAATGCATTCATTTAATTCACATCCATTTGGTTTGACCGTGTAATAACCACAAATAATTTATACATATGGCTTTGAAGTGCTGAAGAAAAGTCCTGTTATTCTAGAATTCCAAATTTCCCCATGCTGCTGCCAACTGAAGTCCAAATGAAATGTTACAGGTCGGCTTTACTGCCTCGTACGAATGACGATCAGCTCACAGTTTTAACATACTGCTAGTTAAACAAATGTCTGCTCCACACAGAGGAAAGCTATTCATTGACAGAGATGGGATCTATTATGTGAAATTTAACTGGGGGAAAAAATGCAATAAAGGTTTCCTCAACTTGTTTCTGTAACTTTCTAAAAAGTCAAGCAGGCTTAGCGTACAGCCTAGTGTACAAAGCGAGCCAGACTGGCAGCTACCTGTCCTGTTGACAGAGACTAGCTGTGCTGAAGAGGACGTTTTGGAAAATAGCATTTAAATATGGCCATGGCTTTTAATGGCTGCATTCCAGGGTGGCAGATCAGGCTGAGGAAAATTACATTACCATCAACAAGAGAACATACGGCAAATGAATAAGCAGATCAGAAAGACGTGTTTCACCTTGAAAAGGTAGAACCTGCGGTTATCCTGCTGGCTGAGTTTCTCCTGCAGTCTGAGTATTAGAAGTTTGACTTGGTTGATGCACGATGCTGTGATCAGTGGCTCAGATTTTCTGATCTGTGATATTAACTGCTCAGTGTCAGTCCTGTTTGGAGACATACATACGAGTGACTCATGGTAGAGTACAGGGAAATAAAACGTGCATTGCAGGATCATATAACAGGTACCGGTAATCAGCCCAGCTTACTCAAAGAGTACCTATCACAACAATAACAAGATAAAGAAATCCAAATGTATCAGCAATTTTTATATTTTAATTATGGACCATCAGGATTGGCCTATGTTACTTGTTTTGAGTAAATAATCCAATACATTTTTTGGAAAGTTTTTCATTTTATGTAATAGACAGTAACATACAGAATAATTAAAGTAATCCCCCAACCTTGAGAAAAATTGATCAGTCTCTACCTCTATTTTCACCATCATCGCAGAACTAATAGGTAAATTGGATTCAGGCGACAATCACAAAACACAATATTTCTGTAAAAAAAATCTTCTTGAATTGTTATATTGTTAACTACAGTACTCACTCTGGAGACAAATCCAGCATATCAATGGATTTAGTCTTCAGAGCTCCATTTTTCTCATATTCCAGGATGATACCTGTGAACAGAAGGCCTCCATTTAACTACTGAAACCAGTTCAATGTGAATTATCATGCAGGGCAAAGAACCGTGACTTCTACTTTAATTAAGTATTTACGCATACATTCAAAATAATAAAGGAACAGGCAAGTCTAGTTCTGGGGCCCACGAATTTAAGGAATGGATGTTGTTGCCTTTGCTGGATTCAAACCGGAGTCTCATGTGCCTGTGACTTGCCTTGTCTTTAATCACTAAGCCACAAAGCTATACGGGTGGAGTGTTCTGTATTGTTAAACCAATTAGCTGAAACTCCACGGTTCTCCAAACTAGTTCCCTACATTAGCTAACCAATAACCAATAATCAAACCAATAACCGGTATAACAGGGTTGATACAGAAAATTCAACATGTTAAAATTAGAAAGAGATCACTGTAATTGGGACATACTACATCATCATGAAATTGCATTTCGACATTAGATAATTTCGTCACGCATTAACATCATGCCAAGTTTGAATATTTAGCTGGAAACCATTAAGCATTGTGTTAAACTGACTAACGTGTCTTATTAAGTAAACTTCCACCACAAACAGCATCTATGATCTGTATGGCTTTTGCCACTGGTCGGTTTAACTACTTATTAGCCAGAAATAGGCTTACTAGTATCTACTAACTACTTGGAATAGTCACAGGGATTGAGCAATTGCTAGCAAGACTGATTATGAACTTTACAATATAACTGTCAAGCTAGTTGACTGTTTGTCTAGTGAAAAGACGATCTGTATTGAACAAACCAGTATCTTCAACTTCTGAGCTATTTAACAAGGGCAGTCATTTAGTCAGTCAAGAGACATTCGCGCTTCTTGGCCGCCTATGCCGCACAAGAAGGCCGAGCTGGCCAAGAGGGAGGGATAACTCACGCCAACTGTGGTTGTCAGTCAACTTCATGTGACTAAAGATAAACCTAATGTTCTCTCCTTAAATGAGTGAATGGGCGTCAATAGGGAATTAATTAAACAGTAGCACATATTACATAAATAGGAAGTACATCAGAAAACATTTCTGACATCCCGGACATTTAACTTTTTGTTTATGATGTCGTATAATTTTGTAATTAATAATATTAAGTACCTTCAAAGAAAATAAGATGTCCCTCGACGCTTACTATTGTCACAGTTAGTAACCGCATGAATAAACTTCAACAGATCTACGCGGCGGAGTAATGTGTCCTGTCCCAAATTTACACATAAGGGCCCATACGGCTTTTTAACAATGTCCAATTTCCAATCGCAATTATCCCTGCAGAAGCTAGCTCCGATCACCTGACAAAACTAACGTTGTAGTTTAAGTATTGTACAGAAATGTACAGATAATTAGTTTACTACCTGTCTAATGATAAAAAGCATCATAAGTTACAACATGTCCATTACCTGGTGGATAATATCTGAGAAGGAATCTTTTGAGTTTCATTTCGATGAGGCTCCAGCATAGATGTCTGAACAACAAACCGTTGCTATGGCGACAGATTAGTTCGAGCGCGGCCAAAACGCATGCGCCAAATGTGTATTCAAAAACGGGTTTGTTGACGGTAACTAATTTGGAAATAGTAATATCTACTATTCTGGTACCAAAAAGACGAAAAGGCAAACAAAACTTCCACAAGTGGCCACATAACGTTTTCATTAAGTCCACAATAGACACTGATATATGTAGTAAAACTGCACCCTCTTCAATTTCTTGATTACTGAAAGATAGCTTATAGGCTATCTTTTATCATTTCAGCCTATTTGCCAACAGGTGAAAGTCCCTGAACACACATTCTCAGATAGACACACTAAAATAAATGCATTTGACTGACAAGGATTTTAAACAGTGATTATTTTCTGCCTACTGCTACAGACACTGGTGGCACATAGGGATCAGAGACCAACCCCAAGGTGGCAGATTAGAGCAACAGTACATGGGACCAGGATGGGTTTCTGGGCCAAGCTGCAATCCACTGGGTGGGTGTTTCCCACTGCTGTTCTGTCACTGTACGGGTTCTTTGCCAACTGCCGACCAGCTGAGCCCTTCCTGACACCATATCTTATTGGACCTTACAAGAACATCTCAGAGGAAGTGGTAAAGTGATATATGATTTGTGAGTTTCATGTGGTGATAAAGATCATTAATACAAGTGAATGCTAGCCATGTATGGTGATATAAGGTGGTTTTGGTGATATGAATATTAGAATAAATGTACTGAACAAGAGATGTTTTTATTATAATGCTGCTGTATGAACTTTTATCATGTGAATGATTAGTATGATTCTTTAGTACCTCTGTGTGTATAACAGGTGTAACGATGAAAAAAACGCTTCATGTATGAACCGTGTCCCTCAGGTGACAAACTTCCTGTTCCCCATTTGGACTTACTCCTACCTGGCCGTCCTCATCCCAGTCTTCCTGTTGACAGACTTCCTGAGGTATAAGCCCGTTATCGTAGTCCAGGGCCTGTTCCTGGTCACCAACTATGTCTTGCTCTGCTTTGCTCCCGGACTGGCCGCCATGACCTTCCTGCAGTTTAACTATGCTGTGGTGACCTCTACAGAGGTGGCCTACTTCTCCTACGTCTACAGCGTGATCCCTCCAGAGAGGTACCAGCGGGCCACCGGCTACCTCCGCGGTGCCATGCTGGCAGGTTACACCACCGGGGCCACGCTCGGCCAGCTGCTGGTCTCCCAGGCAGGGCTGAACTACTTCTACCTCAACGCCATCTCCCTGGGGACCGTCAGTTTCGGGTTCCTTATCTCAGTCTGGCTGCCCATGCCCCAGCGGGGAGTGTTCTTCAGGGGGGACCGGGCTGGGCCTGACCCGGATGCCGGGAGTCGCGGCGTCTGGTGCAGCCTGGACAACGTGGACTACGCCAGCAGGCTGCTTTGGAGGAGTTTCAGGGAGTCGTACTCATCCAGGCAGCTGGTCTACTGGTCCTTGTGGTGGGCTCTTGCCACAGCAGGCTACGGCCAAGTCTTCAACTACGTCCAGCTGATGTGGGATCATATAGAGCCATCCAGCTCCTCGTCTGTCTACAATGGGGGGGTAGAGGCCGTCTGCACATTAGTCGGTACGACGGTCTCAGAGTGCGTGTGTGATTTCATATTCAGCTGGTGTCCAGCTGAATTTTATAAAGCTAATAACGTTTTATTGCAGAAACAAAAATAGACTTGTAAAATCCCAGAATTGCCGGTACACTGGATGAATGTAAAATCCAGGATACAGTTGAATGTTTCTGTGATTATATGGGGAATGGGTATTGATTGGGAAGCAGTGCCACGGACATGTTGGCATTCGTCCACATTCGGCCCCACACAGAAGAGTAATCACTTCAATTAAGGGGATAGTTCAGGAAACGACTTCTTGGGATATTGCCTATCATAAAAGATTAAGATTGTAGGGAGGGGCCTGCATGAGTGTGCATAAGATGTACCTTTCAGGGAGGCTACAGGGTTTCATCTCGGAAACTAGTTTTGAAAGTGTAGTTATAGTGACCTTCTGTGACGTGTCCAGCAAATCTGTATTATTGCATCCATTTATATTTTATGTATAAAATCAAAAGACCAACATTTTTTTTATGCCGCAAATGCTTTCAGGTCTTTAAAGGCCAAGTCTCCTGTTACTGTTTCTACTGCAGATTGTCTGTAATTAAATCCAAAGGTCTGTCCTTTCTATACAGTCAGAGTTGGACTGTCTGCAAGTCCTGATAAATGATGGTAGAAACATAGTCTGAAGGGGGTGGGGGGGGGCGTAGTAGCTGAGGAGTCCTTAACCCAGTTTGAGCTGGAAGGCTTTCACTAACCACATTATCCACAGAACCTCACGCCTTCACTTCTGAAGGGACAAGTCTTCAGTAAAGTCTTAAAGGAGTCTCCGTATATCACATTAATCTGCGTAACGTTTGTGTAACTGGCATAGGAGGTTGTGTCCCCAAACAAAAGGAAATCATCCATTATTGCGGTCCCATTCCTGTCATATAGGTGCGGTCACTGCCTTCTCTGTGGGTCACTTGAAGGTGACCTGGGATGTCTGGGGCGAGCTGTCACTAGGGGCGTTCTCCGCGGTGGGGGCAGGGTCTGTGTTTCTGATTGGGCTCGCCGGCAACATCTGGGCCAGCTATGCGGGCTACGTCGTCTTCAAGGCCTGCTACATGCTGCTGATAACCATCACCACGTACGTGCTGAATACACACACCCTACCGCAGTGGTTCTTCACCCTCTTCTGGGGACCCCTCCAGGCCATTCCATCGATGAGATGTATCCCAGAGCTAGCGCACCTGAGTCAACTAATTATCTTATCTAATTAACATGTTGAATCAGGTGAGCTAGAACTAAACTGTGAGATGGCTGGGGGGGTGCCCAGGAGAGGGTTAAGAACCACTGCCCTATATGGTTCTTCAACTCTTACCCTGTGAGTGTCAGAGCCTGCTGGTTTTCTGTTCTATTGCACAGTTAATTGCACCCATCTGGTGTCTCAGGTCTAATTAAGTCTCTGATTAGCGGGTTGATATGAAAAAAATGGAGTGGAACCGGCTTTGGGGGTCAGAGTTGAGTTTTAGGGTTCGAGTGGCTTTACGTCAGTGAGCTTAGCTACTTTTATTTCATATAGATGAGCCCCATACTTATTTTCCAGTGTTGTCCGCTTTTCTTGACAGTTTCCAGATTGCATCCAATCTCTCCATTGCATGCTACGCTCTAACGTTTGGAATCAACACATTCGTCGCCGTCCTGCTGCAGACCGTTCTCACAGCCATCGTTGTTGATGAGAAGGCTCTGGGGCTTGGCATTGGCACACAGGTATTTATGGTCAATAATGAGCTACCAAGCTGTAGTCCACTCAGAGCACTGATCCCTGTATCACATTGCCAAAGTGGAGAGACAGTGACACCTGGTGGATTAGTTAATGCTCTTTCTATCAGGCTAATCAAACAAAATAACAATTTGGATTTGTCTTTCATCAGTTTATCATCTACGGCAGCTACTATGCAGCCATATCGGTTCTTTTCCTGACCCGAGGAGTGTACACAGCCTGTGCACACTACTCCGCAGTGGCCAAGGAGCTGAAACAACAACCCAAAGTGGAAGAGCTTTCCTCAGAACAGTTCTGACCACAGACTATAAACAGACACTGACAGGTAAAAGACTCAACAGGGGTTTAACCTGAAAAAAGGTTTATAATGGCATTCAATTTCTACATGTTTTTATATATAATAAAACAAATGTTGCATTGTTTAGTTGTCTTTAACCCATCTAATAAAGGTGTGATGTGGTTTGTGTGTTAAAGGTTGTTTATGTGTTTCCTAATGTAGACAGATGCAGCACGGCAAAAGCAAAAGCAGCCAGAATTAATTGGACATTTTAAAGCAAGAGGCCTATAACGATTATTAAGTGTTTGCCCATAATCAGACTGTACCCATTTCCTGCTGACATTTTGATTCACCCAGAGGCCATTGTTATGTTCACGTACTAAACATGAAAATAAAATGATAAATTAAGTTGTGGGCATTACAAAATAGAAATAAAACCGATTTTTATCACTCAATGCTAGATAGATTCATGTCTGTGTTATTTTGTGCCCACCTAACATACCAAACTATTTTTTTGTGTCTATTTACCTTATCTTGTTCAATTAGTATTGGTAACATATACTGTATGGGGGGGATAGAAGTGATGCTTTTGTCCGACTCTCTCCTGCACAGTTATAAATGTTCCAAGTGCATCACATACATCAGACACTACACTGCTAGGAGCTTACAAGTCAGACAATTTCTCTGGGAGTAAAGGGACATGGTGTCTTACTGATTTATTGGTGTCTTACCTTTCTTGTAGACCAAATAATAGTTCAATGCATTTAGAAAGAATTTGTTAAAATTACTTCATGAGTAAAACGAAAAAGATTGTGCAGGTATGTTAAAGATTAAGAGAGTAGGAATGTTTAATTTATTGCACCCATATCTTAGTTCTAGGAACACAAGGGCCCCAGCAGTAGTGCCCTTTGAGCAGGTTGTTGATTGACGAGTGGTGCTCAGTGATTACACAAACAACCTTAGGATAAAAGGCTACTGGTGACAGTACAGTAGGGCGCCAACTGTCCTGGACTGCTAAAACAGCTATATCCAAGTAGGTAAGCTTCTGCTTATATGACATGAGAAAGCAGACACATTGGGCCAGTTGAAGAAGCAACATCTCAACAGGACAAAGTTCTGGAGTTGTGTGGTGACTCCGTGGATCTGTGAGGATGGAAGGTTTTAAGCGGTGGAGGGCAGGATGGGGCTATCCCACCACCCTGCTGTGCATCTATGGGTTCTTCAGTACTGTGAAGCCTTTAGAGCCCTTCCTCACACCTTACCTGACCAGTCCAGCCAAAAACCTGACAGTGGAACAGGTAAGCTACCAGAAAGAAAATGTTAATTGTGGTATTTCTAAGATTTTGGTAATTTCATGATTTCATTGATAGAGGAAAGAACGTAGAACAGACCAATTGCTCTTAAAACATACAGCTCTGGAGAACACTGCACCTTTTTCTTCCTTTCCAAGAAAAGTTGCAAAGGAAAGTTTTGTGTGAGGAACAGGGTTCAAGTGGTCTCTTAATTTTAACCCTTCTGTTCCTCACTCAAAACCTTCCTTTCTGACTTTTTTTGGAAAGGAAAAAGGTGCAGTGGTCAAAATCTTTCAAGAGCTGTATTTGGGTACGTCGCAAACCCTTGCTTCAGTAAAACACGTACCAAAGAAGTCCATTCCTAGACCACTGTTGTACAAAACAAAGAAACGATGTTTGATACAACACATTGGAGGGGTGCCCCAAAAATAGATAAAAAAATATCAAGATTAAGGGATAATTTCTATGCCAGGACTAGGCATAGTCGGTCTGCAAAACCAACCCATTGTGCTAAAGCCACCCCAGTCCTCCAGCATGATCGCTTCCTCTTAAACAGTCGTCATCCTTTAGTACCTTCATGATAACGTGCGTCTCTTTAGGATTATCAAAAGAACGACCAATGAGAATTTTTTTATTGATGCCACAAATGCTAAAATCAAAAGGTAATCTATCCTTTCATTTGTTTTAACAGCGGGTATAAATTACAATTTTGAAAAACCTACATACTTTAGTTTCCCCCTACTGTGTTTGGTAGTATCCCTTTTTCCACCCATAAACCATTACCGGGTTCATATCACTTAAACATCCCACCTTCATTTATCTGCTCAGTCTTTCTATTTCCTTCTTGATGATTATAATAACTGAACTATTGTTATGACTTTGTATTTCACCCCATTTGTATGTAGGCATTCATTTTAGAATGTACTGTTGTCATGTTGATTTCCTTGAGCATCCAGAAAGGTGTCCACTAAATAAAATGATAATTTTCTTCACTCATAGAATTTATTACATACTATTTGGTTGGGAGTGGCTAATTTTATCTACCCTGCCCATGATAACATTGCCACAGGAGAGAATGTTTTAAGTTTTGTACAGTAAATTGTCAAGGCATTAACACCAAGACAACAAAACGGACAAGTTTTTCCTTTCATACAAAAAGAGACCACCCTTTTCTTTCCTTTCCAAAAAAGTTTTGAGTGAGGAACAGAAGAGTTCAATTTGCAGTGGTCTCTTAATCTTAACCATTCTGTTCCTCACTCAAAACCTTTTCAACTTTTTTGGAAAGGAAAGAAAAAGGTGCCGTGGCCTCTTGAGTTCTTCTGGAGCTGTGTTTAGATAAAAGGCCAGTTTTACTGATTATTCAATTACTCATATTAAACATTCACCTCCTAGCAGGGCTTCCCAAACATGTCCCTCAGTCCTCACCAGACTTTTAGCCTTAAACCTGCACAACTAATTTAATTGCTCTACACCCAGACTTTGACTAATTAAACCAGGTTATCCAAATTAGGGATAAAATAAAAAAGGGAAACATTTAAGGAAACCCTGCTTATTAAAAAAAATCTCTGCCCCCCCCAAAACCCTGAATGAAAAGTGAAATGTGTTGTGTATCTGTTAGGGTTTAGGGGTTAAGAGAAAGCATACTAGGTTGGGTCAATTCTTTGACATCATCACCATTTACCTCAGGTGACCAATGAGATCTTCCCTGTGTGGACGTACACCTACCTGGCTGTACTGGTACCAGTGTTCCTGCTCACCGATTGGCTGCGCTACAAGCCTGTCGTGGTGTTCCAGTGCGTCACCCTCTTCCTTACCAACGCATTGACACTGTGGCTGCAGGGAGTGGCAGCCATGCAGGCAATGCAAGCCGTCTACGCCATGGTAACGGCCAGCGAGGTGGCCTACTTCTCATGCATCTACAGCTTGGTGGAGCCGGAGCGCTACCGCAAGGCCACGTCCTACTGCCGTAGCATACAGCTGCTCGGATACACTGTGGGATCAGTGCTAGGTCAGCTGCTGGTCAGCTTCCACCTCATGTCCTACGACAGCATTCTGATACTCACCATGGCGTTGATCTCTGTTGCCCTGGTGGTGTCCCTCTTCCTGCCCATGCCCCAGAAAACCATGTTCTTCCATCGGGGTCAGAAGGACAACGGGCCGGGGACACCAAACGCCAGAAAAGAAGAGGCGACAGAGGAAACAGACATTCCAGAACCACTGAAGGCCCCGGTCAGAGTGGAGAGCTGTGCAGCAGGTGGAGAGAAGGCAGAGGGCCCTGAGGAGCTGGTAAGGAACACGGGATGCTGCCAGGTTCTCGTCCAGCTTTGGAGAGACTTCCTTGAGTGCTACTCCACCAGGACACTGCTGTACTGGTCAGTGTGGTGGGCACTGGCCACTTGTGGCTACAACCAGACAGTGAACTATATACAGGTTCTGTGGCAGCATGTGGAGCCGTCCCAGAACTTCACGGTCTACAACGGAGGAGTGGAAGCTGTGTCCAACCTGTTTGGTGAGTCATCAATAACAGAATGAAATTGAAATGAAAATGTAAAAAGGCAAAACAGGTGCTCTCATACAGGGCACTATAAGTTGAATTTAGTGGGTTATCAGACAGGTGTCACGTCTTTGCTCTCTAGGACCTCCTTGTGGTGGGTCAGGAAAGTGCAATGTCAGTTGTGGTCATTAGCCATGGAACAAACTCCCGTACAAGGGTGCAGGTGTCGTGGGAATTTTCTGGTTGAGAAAGCGGTGTGATAATTAGCAAAATGGCGAAGCGAGAACTGTTCAAGAGAACACGCGCTGACAGACCCTCCAGAACTGCAGCAATGAAGCCAAGCTGTAATCAAGAACTGGACATAATTAAGGAAGATCGGGTGCTCCAATTCCCCAACCTAATCCCCGATAAACGGACACCTTCATCTCACAACTGTTGTCAAAAATAAACCTCTGTAAAAATGTAAGGATGGAGATAGAATAAGAAGCTCAACAACATTCCTTTATTGTATCAAGTAAACCACCACTTCAAATCCAAGTCTAAACATGTCCACCTAGCGCTTGTCAAGCATTAATTCATCATCAACATTCTGAAGACATTACAAATCTATGTAGTAACGTGTCAAATGTTAACTGCTCGGACCACTGTCCCCTTTGCAGGTGCGGCAACAGCTTATGGCATCGGCTTCACCCAGGTGGACTGGGCCCAGTGGGGCGAGCTGGCCCTGGGATCGTTCTCTGGACTGGGAGCAGCAGCCCTTTTCACCATGACGTTCACTGCAAACATCTGGGCCTGCTACGCCGGCTACATTGTCTTTAAGTGCCTCTACATGCTGCTCATCACCATAGCCATGTGCGTGTAAATATGGGCATGTCAAATTGTGAATTGCTGCCACCAGATGAACGATACATGCCTTATGTCAAATATACAAATTGACGTCTGATGGTCATATCGTTAAAGGAATCCAACACTCAGTCTAAGTACACCCCTTTAAAAAAATGATAACAGTAAGACCACATCTGAAAGTGACATGTTCACAAATTCCATACATTGTGGAGTACAGCATGTAGCTGGATGATCTGAGCATAAACTGGGTGAGCCATGGACTTGGGATCTTGACATTAGAAACCTTCTGAGACTTTAAATTGAATGTCCCTGTAATATTTGGTCGAGGGAAAAACATGTGCCCCCTTTTCTTACAGGTTCCAAATTGCAACTGAACTCTCCATGGAAAGATATGCACTGATTTTCGGAGCAAACAACTTTGGGTCATTGGTTCTTCAGACAATTATCACGTCTATTGTGGTGGACGGCAGGGGGCTCGGCTTGGGCATAATCCCACAGGTGAGTCAATGGTTGAAATGTCATTGGACAACAATAACACCTGCTTTTTCAACAATTGGCAGATAGGTAATCTATTCAACAGATAACACACACAGAAGGATCACACAGCAATCATTCATGAAATTAAACAAAAGCAATTACCTTTCATAGAAAAGGTTAATACACACCTTTATCGCCACAACAAATAGGTTGAATAAGAATTAAATTAACGAATTATTCAAAAATGGTTAGAGATTAACTGGTAGGGTTTAGTCTTAAATAAAGATAATACACTGCTTTGGTCTTAAGCATACAGCTGAATGCGAACCCATCATGCCAACATCTCTCCGGGGCTTTGAATGTTGTTGATTAATGGAACACTTTCCAACCAATTTGAAGTCTATCATTACTGTATGACGAATAACCTACAAATGGAAAACATTCCAGACCTCAGGCAATCTGGGACTGTCCATCAGATCCAGCCCAAGAGCAGACTAAATGATGCTAAAGTGTCTAATAACCTGAGGGTAACAGCTAAAAATGCACAGGCATATCTTGCCTCAATCAATACCAAAGTGCAACACCGTGACGAAACAAACAGCTACATGGGATGTCAGGAAGAAGCCTCCGGTATGATTTTGTTTTTCATAATTTGCCAGAGAACATCTGGGTAAAAAACAATAGTAGTAAAACCATGTGCTCTGCACAAATGCCAAGAATAATGACGGACAAAAAAAAAGCACACAAAAAGAAAAAAAGCACAGCCGTTAAATAAAAATACCAACAGTTAAGCACAATGAGGCATTGTTATTTGGGTCTGTTTTACTGCCTTAAGGTCTGGCCAGCTTGTCACTACAGTCAACGATAAGTCCACATCTTACAGGAAAATACTAGAGCAGAATGTGAGGCCATCTGTCCAAAATCTGAATCTTAAAAAAGCAGACACTCCTATCCTGAGCAACAATAGTGACTGCATAATTGTTTTTCCATACAAGCCTGTTGCAATCGCCAAGCTCTTAACAAGTGCTAAATGGGATACATCAACCTAATAGTGCCAAAAAATGCAAGTTAAATGTCTAGATTAAATTAGGTCTGGCACATGGGGCAATTCGTGCTGGTTCGGCTAGGGGTGTGTTTTCTGCACAAGGTAATTACATCTATTCATTTTTATTACATAAATCTCAAGTGTAATTTTTGTTATTTGTCAAATTAGTTTACCTATAGCAGCCAATCGTGTTTAAATGAGTATCAAATGTGTAGATGTCCCAAAATATGAGAAAATCCTTAACGTTTCAAGGAGCGTACTTACTTCCTCATAGCACCATACCTCTCCACTTTTTCTTGCAGTTCATCATTTACGGAAGCTACTTCTTAGTCATCGCTGTGATTTTCTTTCTGAGGGGTGTACACACGATTATGAGAGTTCGGCGAAGTCACAGACACTCCATTACTGTCGAGGAGACACCTTCACGTCTGAAAGGCAGTGACACATGCCTGGAGCAAAAATTCTGACCAGCAAGAGACTTCAGGGCCCTGGGGACATGATCAGTAGGTAGGCACGACATGGAAAAGCTTTCGAAACGGCCAGTGTCTACTTGTGTCCAATAACAACACAAATTGTACTTTTCCATAGCAAATGTTTGAAGTCCGTTGTGCCCTACAGAAACCCTGTTTCTGGGATACTTTTGCAGTCCATAGTTTATTTCCAGAGATCCCAGCTGCCATAATCCTGAGCAAAATCAAAAGCTCCGCATTTAGACTCCAAACACCTATACAAAACCTCCCAAGACCCAGCAATATTTACCTCTAGGGGATACAGGTTTTTGGTTTCATTGTGGAGGCCATACATTCATACACTTCTCACTGATACGACATGTGGGGGTTTCAGTTTGATAACCTATACTTTTGGTTCTGTAAAAAAGAATGTCTGCGCTCAGTTATATGGAAATCCTAAAGCTATATAGCCTAGTTATTGTACTATTTTTAGGTATGATTTTACATTTATTGTTATAGGTAAATATCGCAAGAATTGTTCAGAGATGAGCAATCATTTACACATTAAGAGCTTAATAACAGTTGTCCCTTGTAGGACATCATGCACTAACACTATTTAGACTGATTGTAATAAAAAAAAACATATTTGCTAATATAACATTTTTTCCCCACTTAATTATTTTTGCAGAGTCTCAGGAGGATATAAACCATTTTTACAAAATGTTTCATTATATGAAAATGGAGTTGTACAGTGCAGCAATACAAACATGACATGGTTTGGTCCATATTTTTTGTTGAAATTCATTCATTCATATATGTGCACACATGCACACATTAACTTAAATCTCTGTAACAACCAACTCAGTGGTCTTCAGTCTATATTGTGGTTAACCACCTGGACAGCAGGTCAGATGAAGAGCACAGGTGAAGAGCACAGGTGAAGAGCACAGATGAAGAGCACAGATGAAGAGCACAGGTGAAAGCCACACCCCTTTCAGGAGACACCACCCCCTCATCTGTTACAAACGATGAAATGCATGTTCTCCTCTTCTCTGTAAAAAGAGTCCTACCAACACTGCGCCACACAAAACGCTTTTGGTTCGTCTTCGCAGTTACAGTCCAGCTTTTCCAAGTAACAGTTCTGCCTTAAACTGGTGTTAAGATACAAATACTGATATGCACAAAGAGCTAATTTCCACTAAGAAAAAAATATATACAGAATCGCAGCATTATGAATAGGAATATTTTGCAATAACTTAGTATCAGTTTGAATATACATGGGGCTCAGCTGAGGCTGGACCAGTTCACAGGATGAGGGGACCACTCCCCTTTACACACCTTTACCTTGTCGCCTTGGACCGTGTCACAGTTGTCACTTTTCCTAACGGCCACTGTCGTTCTTAAAACTTAATAGAAAATACCAGTTTTATAAACATTGTGTTATTTTTCTTAAAGCTACTTGTGACACAAAACAGTGCAAGAGGTGTGAGTGGAGCCCTGGAGATGACCACCCCCTAGTGGCGAAGCGGCGCTATAAGAAAGGATTTGTTGAAGAGTTTCCTGCAGGAAAGTGTCCCGACGGGGCCCCAGTCTAGAAACAGGAAACAGAGAGCCATTAACTCACCACTAGTTAAGCAAACACGAGTCTCATGAAATGGAGAGGGTGGACCATCGACTGAAAACCACCTGTTGGTCCCACTCACCAAAAAAGGGTTACTGGAGACCCCCGGGGTGGGAACTGCATGCCCAAAGGGGGTCCCGACAGCCTTGGTCTGTCCATAGGCTGAAAACCCCCCGCCTGCTGGACCAGAGAGAGAGTTGAATCCTCCAAAATATAAATGAAAAGGGAACACATTTCCATGCACAACACAGTCATGCAAACACACACCGTTGGGTTGCTGGGAATAGGCTGGAGGCTGGGGGAAAGGGGCCTGGCCAGGGAAGGGCTGCTGGAAGGTCCCACTGAAGCTGGTGGGGAGGTTGTAGGCAGCAGCGTTCCCAAATCCGGCCGGCATGCTCAGGGAGCCTGTGCCAAACGTGGCTGGAAGATAGGTGGGAGAGGATACTCAGTCTTAAAAGATCACAACAGTTAAACAGAGCTTAAGCTAAACCAATAGTAATTAAGCCAATGTAGACTATAACATCCCAACGCACGCGCCCCACACACACAAAAAACTAATTTAAAAGATTAAATTAGAACACCACCTGAACTAAAACGCCTTCCCATCCGAACACCACCTGAACTAAAACGCCTTCCCATCCGAACACCACCTGAACTAAAACGCCTTCCCATCCGAACACCACCTGAACTAAAACGCCTTCCCATCCGAACACCACCTGAACTAAAACGCCTTCCCATCCGAACACCACCTGAACTAAAACGCCTTCCCATCAGAACCCCACCTGAACTAAAACACATTCACAGAGCACACACGCAAACACAGCAAATAAAGACTACTCTGCCACTAGAACGTCTCTCAGAGCTCTATCCATAAAATAACTGGCATTAAATAACACAGCTACAGAACCACAGGAATCAGTGTGGTTGAAACACTTAATAAACACATGGCCGAGCAGATTAATAAGGAGAAGATCGACTGGTTGTCAGAACATCGGACCAGTAACTAAAAGGCAGCAGGTTCACATTCCTGTGTCCACTTGAGCAAAACTCGGAACCGTTATCGTAGCTTGGAAGAAACGCTAGATAGGAGCATCTGCTAAACGACAAATGTAAAGTGAATGAGCCTTTAACAGCAGTCTCAAGGCTGATTCATGCTGATCTGGAGAACACACACAGAGTCTGAAGAGAAACATGTTAGTCCCTCTCTTTCGGCTGGCAGAGGGCAGGACAGGGTCTTTCCACCTAACTAAATACCTGGGAGTTTGGGTTGGGGCGGAGTGAGTAGGCACCAGGACTCCCAAACACAAACACAGTAGAAGCAGCCGAAGGGTCAAAGGTCAGGACACACAACCCATGCACAATCAGAAGGTAGGTAACAGGGGAGCTCTGGGAAGCAGCACGGTCACAACCAAGACACACAGTGGAAGGGGCAGGAGGAGGAGCTGGAAGAGGAGGGGGGGACGTACCAAAGAGGGCTGGAGGGTAACCCTGCAGTGGCTGAGAGCCCAACAAGCCTGTCCAGCATGAGAGCAACCAGACAGAGCCGTCAACATACACGGAAAAACATCACACTGATTCACCGTAACAGGAGACCATATCTTCAACTCAGTCACAGACTGTTGTTAGTTAATAATGACGCAGTCTGTCTTGTAGGCACAGACAGTTGTTAGTTA
>JACXGJ010013194.1:0-16700 GCA_016801105.1 Esox niger | reverse complement strand
GAGAGAGAGAGATGTTGTCCATAGGTATTACATGGGAGAGAGATATATATAGTCCATAGGTATTACATGGGAGAGAGAGAGAGATAGTCCATAGGTATTACATGGGACAGAGAGAAAGATATAGTCCATAGGTATTACATGGGAGAGATAGAGATATACTCCAGAGAGTAGATAAAAAGACCTAGGATAGAACTGGAGTATCATAGCAGTGGATTTAACAATTTAAACATAATCCACCTGTCTTTCTGTCTGTCTGTCTTTCTACCAACACACACATAAGCTTACACACATGCACAGTCCCCTATATCCTAGGTAATCTCAAGCATGACATCGCCTCTGCTCTGAAACTGGTTAAGAGCTTGATGAACAACCCCTAAACAAAACACCGGGATAAACAAAACCTAAAAATAACACCTTGATAAATGACACCTAAACAAGACAATAAACGACACCTAAACATAACACCATGATATGCGACGCCTAAATATAACAGCTGGATAAACGACACCTAAACATAACACCTTGATAAATGACACCTAAACATAACACCTTGATAAACAACACCTAAACATGATCCGTTGATAAATGACACCCAAACCTAACACCATGATAAACAACACCTAAACATAACTCCTTGATAAACGACATCTAAACATAACATCATGATAAACGACACCTAAACATAACACCTTGATAAACGACATCTAAACATAACATCATGATAAACGACACCTAAACATAACCCCTTGATTAACGACACCTAAACATAACACCATGATAAACGTACTTAAACATAACACCTTGATAAACGACACCTAAACATGATACATTGATAAACGACATCTAAACATAACATCATGATAAACGACACCTAAACATAACACCTTGATAAACGACATCTAAACATAACACCTTGATAAACGACACCTAAACATGATACATTGATAAACGACACCTAAACATAACACCATGATAAACGACACCTAAACATAACACCTTGATGAATGACACCTAAACATAACACCTTGATGAATGACACCTAAACATAACACCATGATAAACAACACCTAAACATGATACCTTGATAAACGACACCTAAACATAACACCATGATAAACGACACCTATACATAACACCTTGAATAATGACACCTAAACATAACACCATGATAAACGACATCTAAACATGATACCTTGATAAACGACACCTAAACATAATACCTTGAATAACGACACCTAAACATAACACCATGATAAATGACTCCTAAACATAACACCATGATAAACGACACCTAAACATAACACCATGATAAACAACACCTAAACATAACACCATGATAAACGACACCTAAACATAACACCTTTATAAACGACACCTAAACATAACACCTTGATAAACGACATCTAAACATAACACCATGATAAACGACACCTAAACATAACACCTTGATAAACGACACCTAAACATAACACCTTGATAAATGACACCTAAACATAACACCTTGATAAACGACACCTAAACATAACACCATGATAAACGACACCTAAACCTAACACCATGATAAACGACACCTAAACATAACACCATGATAAACGACACCTAAACATAACACCTTCATAAACGTACTTAAACATAACACCTTGATAAATGACACCTAAACATAACACCTTGATAAACGACACCTTAACATAACACCTTGGCCCCACCGCCAGTGTACCAGCCATAGCTTCATGTACCTTTCTTCCTCATTGGCGTTGCACTGCGTTCAAATGATGAGCGTAAGTGTGTGTGTTTGTGTATGTGCGTGTGCGCTCGCATGCGTGAGATGGCGAGTGTATCTGCAGCTGCCTTGCCACAAACGTCAGAAGACGATGTGAGACAGTGAGATTTTCCCACTGTGATGACGGCAAGATGATGAGCGTGTTTTAATTAGTCTCTAATTTACAGCCGGATGAGTCCGTGTCCGAAAGGTTAATGCGCTGGATTCCACAGGAGCCGATTGGCCCTCTGCCTGGCCTGCAGTATGGAAGCTGTTCGAGTGACAGAGGTATTGCATTCTTCCCCAAGGAGAAATCCTAACATTAGTAATTACCTACTGCACTAAAGGGCTACATTTCCACAGACCTTTTTACGAAGTCCGCAAATTGAGGTCAGGGATGGGAATGCCTCTAGCTCTGCCGTCAGGGCTGCAAAGTGTTATTGTCAAGGGAAAGCGGCTCGGTCTCTGCCACCGAAACGCGGCAAACGTAAATCCACCTCAATTAAAATATTACATTTCTTATTTCTTTTTTCCCCTTCCTTTTCAGACCTCAGTCAGACACATTAATTGTATTGTCGTAGCCTGCAATTATCCTGGGAATGCCCCGGGGGGGTGGAGATGGGTGACGCTATCACTTGCCCTGACTCTGCCTGTGTCCCAAACTGCATTCTGTTTAGCGTGTGGTACGTTACTCCTGCTCGGGCCCTGGTCAAACGCAGCGCACCATGGAGAGATAAGGTTACCGCTTTGGACGCCGAACATCTCCGTGTGGAATGCGAGATTTGGCTTTAGCCGGCCGCTGCTTCCCTTGAAGGTTGTCAGACTCTGGTTATGAAACACGCTAGCTAGCTACGCAACGGTGCAAATTACGACGTATCGCTGCCTTAAAAATCTCTGTGTCACTGAGAATTCAAAATAACGCAACACATGAAAAGTAGCAACGTTCTTTATTTAGTCTGTTACGTCTGAGTCTGGCTTTGTGTGCCCAACCCTCTCTGAGCCTAGTAAACCCTTTTCCAACAGCCAGTGTAGTATGCAGAGTATGATCGAGGACTAAAAAGTTTAGAGAAAGCATGAGAAAAAAGCCCTTTTCCGCTCCCTGAAAAAGGCTTAATCAATGGTTTCTCCGGAGGGCAGTGGATGCATGGGGGTTACACCAAAATGAAAGAGCGGGGTAAAACCACGCTCCTGCCAAACGTGGTGTTTCTGGGCTCTGTGGTGTGGGGCCAGGCCGCACATCACCTCCAGACGGCTTCACACAGCTCTCTTTCCGTTTCATCTGGCTGCTGTGAAAAGCCCCGCTATGCCCCAGAGAAAACCCTCTATCCGGTTACTAAAGAGCAGCTTAGTGACCACTGGCTTTGACCAGGCAGACTTCAGGGGACCTATTGACTCACGGGGAAAGACGGATGGGGCGACTCAGGCAGACAGGACCTATCTGAGTTCTGGTTGGATATGGATCCTGATATGATATTTGACTGGCTGAGGGCTAAAGGGTGGGAAGGGTTGAGGTTACTATTTAAGGAAATATTACAAATGCCCATTGTAATCTACTCTCTGACCATTCCCCATTTCATTTCCGTCCACTTTTACAATTGGTGCTGCTTGTAACCTTTTGAAACGTCCTTAACGACCTGTGTTGAATAACAGACCACATGACCGCTGGTTCTTTTTTCTAAGGAGTCAGGCCAGAGCCCAAATGTGTTCTCCTCTGGCCTTCAGCTGTCATCTTAAATGAACTGTCCGACTCGCAACCTTTTTCTGTTTCACTCAGGTTCGGTCTCAGCCATGGTCACTCTTTTAACCTTTTGCTCTTTTCCCAAACTGACCTCTTATCCAATCTCTGCTTCCTCCCCTTCCTCCTTCTTTTGGCGTCCATTGTTCATTAGATGGCTCATCTATGATTTTGTTCTTACTAAAATAGCAGGTTTTTTTTCTTTTACCCTCCGGTGTCTCTATTACAGAACTAGTTTGACCCATATTTGGCTCTTCCTCTGGTGTTGTCTTGCCATGGGTTGGATTCTCTCTGGGGTTCTGTCCAATAGCTGGCTGTTCGGTTTCCCCTCTATTTTCTACCTTTAATAAGTATTTTTTTCACTCTTCTCCTTGGAATCTTCCCCAGCTGAAGCCATTCTCTTTGGCCTTGCCCAGGTATTTCCTGTATATATAACTAGTCTTTCACCATCTCTTCTTGTCAGTCTCTGGCATTCATTTTGGCTGTCATGTAGACTGTCTTTGAATCTGGTTTCTCTGGCTTTTCTGTGGTTCACCTGGTCCAGAAACGTGGAGGTTAAAGCTGCCAGCTTGTTCCGTTTGTCAGAACCACTCAGTTCCTGAAGAATCTCAAAACTCATAGTGCCAAACAGCTAGACCAGTTCAGGGCCAGGGTGAGGACAAAGAGGAGAGAGGAGAAGAGAGTAAAAGAGAGAGAGGAGATGGATACAGAGAGGATGGACAAGGAGAGAGCGAAAGAGGAGATGGAGAGAGATAAGAGAGAAACTGAAATATTATCTCCCTCTATCCATCCCTCTCTCTCAGCACCCAGAGGTGGGGGTCTGTGGTATTGCCCCAAGTCTGTGGTCAATGCCAGGTTCTTCAGCACTAAAAGCAGCCATCTCTTCCTCTCCAAAACATCCTCCCTTCAAACCCCTTATCCACACCCTTGAGACCTTCATTACTCTTTGAGAAGAGTGGAGCCTTTTTACATTTAAATTTGACCTTAGATGAGGCTTCAGAGAAGGGGAAGGAGAGAGGGAGACCAAGAGAGAAGAAGCCAGATCGAAGGAGATGGATAGAGAGAATAAGGAAGAAGAGAAACAGAGGGAAGGAGAGAAGGACAGAGGGGGAGGAGAGAGGAAAGTAGACAATAGATTGACAGAGACTGAGAAAGAGGGGGGTGAGAGAAATGGAAGGAGAGAGTGAGAGGGAGAGAGCTGGAGAAACAGGACGGACAGATAATCAACTCCACTTGAGCAAGGTTCAGACTAACAGGGGCAGGCTGTTCACCTTCTCTTACAGAACCAAGCTCAATGATGAAAGGTTGGGCGGAGGGAGACACAAGGTGTGACGCCCGGGGGGGTTGCGCCCAGTCCGGAATGGTGGGTTTTAATCATGCAGATTGTATTTGATAAGCCTTTCCCCTTTGCCAGTCCAGCATAAAACCTGTCCCCCCGTGTGTAGATGTTGTTTAATGATAACATCTTCTTCCTTTCATTGTCTGAGCAGTGAATTATCATTACAGACCTTTTTCTCCTGTCTCTCCCTCCATTGCTTGCGTATGTGTGCATCTGAGAGATAAGTTGACCTTTTGGAAATCTCAGCTCGTGATCAGATTGAACGGTTATTGCAATATTCCTATGTAGATGAAAGAAAGTGTCCGTTTGGACATTACTGTACATGTTATCAAGGGGAGGACTCCTCAAGCTTCTCTTTGGAGCTCTTTCTGTCTGTTTCTCTGTCTTTCTTTTTCTCCCTCCCTCTCTCAATGAATGCCATTTGGTCTGGAAAAAGCGGCCACATTCCAGTGGAACAAGACCAGACAGTGATACCCTGATTTACAGCGGGAAATGTATGCCAAACAGGTTGAACACATATCTCTCTGTCTCTCCATAGGGAATAAGGTGCCATTCCCTAAGCAAATGTATGAATAAGCTATGTACTGCCATGATTTGAGACAGTCTTCTGTAATATAAATTGCCTACATCACAAAGAGAAAGATAGTCCACATTGATGCACTGACTATGACAATGGATGTCACTATGAAGAGCCAATTGACTTAAAAGCACGTTTGTCTCACGAACACGTCAACAATCGCGCCGTGTTTTTAACCACCGAAAGAACGCTGAAACAGCGGTGGAACAAGGGGCAGACTCTGCCTGGTACGTCGTTGGAGTCCCGGACACGTGAGGGGTTAACCCTGCGTCATAACGAATGGCAGCGTGCAATATCAGGATCTGAACCACCTGACCTGCCCACATCCACTCTACATCGCGCCTTATTTAAAACAGGCCAGAGGAAAGAGGGAGGAAGGTAGAGAGGGATATGGATAGAGGGAGAGAGGGGGGGTGGGGGAGAGAGTGAGATAGATGGCGATGGTGGTCGTGGGGGGGGGGGAGGTGGGGGGGGTCAGAGCAACATCCTAGATATTGGAAAGGATGTTTACTCAAGTGCACCATTAGTCTCTCTAATAAAAGGCATCTCCCTGTCCGCGCCTCCACTCCCTGGCTGTCCTCCCTCCGTCCCTCTATTAATATTCAGCAGGCTTCCCGGCTGGTCTGCGACCTCCGCGGAAGACGTTTCCCTGAGTCAGACCGTCCCACAACGCACCGGGCCTCTGATATGCCTCCCGTAATTAGAGTGATAAATAGGCCTCCCTCCTTTCTTTTCCCCTCTTCTCATTCTCTCCCTTTATTTCTATCTGTCTCGCTCTCTTGTTCACTCTCTTTTTCTTTTCTCATTATAAAATCATGATGATAAAATTGGACACATGGTTGTCCAGTAACACAATATGTAATGTGCTCCTAGATTTCAGTGTGTATTACTGCAGCTTGGATCAAGTCAAGGCTTGTGTAATTAGGACTTTTTTTCTCTCAGTACACTAATGCACATTGTTATTGGCAGGTGTATCAGGGTGTGTGTGTGTGTGTGTGTGTGTGTTTGTGTGTGTGTGTGTGTGTGTGTGTCTGTGTATGTTTTCTCAGTGATTATAGACTCATATGTTAGACATGCAAATAAAAGGGGTAGGACGATTTGCTTATAGTACAAAAAATCCTGCAAGCCAAGACAGAGATGGAGACCAAGACGAATGACAGACATACAGACAGAGATACAGTGTCGAAGACAGAGACGCTTTCAATATCTTCATGGCCTGGGCAGTTTCAGCAGCGCTTCCACAGTGTTTCTGTCCTATACTCACTGTCCTGCAAGTTCCTCTCTAATGTTTTTGTTCCTCGCCAGCTCTATTTTTTGGTAAGCCACACATCCTCGGAGGCTAATCTGATAGCGTTTGCTGCGTGGCGATAACATCTAGCAGGAGCAGTGTGTCTGTCTGCACCAAGCCCTTCTCTCCCTGGGGTGGAATGGCGTGCCTGCCAGTGCCGATCTCAGCATTAAAATATAATTTTGATGGTCATTATTAAGATAACGATCTTGTGCATCTGGCAGCAGATTACATTGATACCACAGCACACTGCCGGCATCCAAAACCTCACCCTAGCCCCTGTGTAGGGCACTGCTATGGTCTGGTGAGCCATGGCAAAAAGAAGTGCCCTTCACAGGGAATGGAGTGCCGTTTATGGCGCGGGCAGGGAACAACTGTCCTTTCTAGGGACTCTCTCCACACTTTCAAAGGGACTGATTAAAAGAGTCACTCTCGTCCAGGCAAGTGTTATGAGCCTGAGGGCGTGTTCCGCTCCCTATGTACTGTAGTGCGTATGGCATCAACCATAGGCTGTTGTCCAATGTAATGTATTGGGTGTCACTGGCAACACTTCCCACATTGTCTATGCTGCTATTAAATACAGTATTCTGCTTTACAGAAAACATTTCCATGATAAAAATACCGAAAAATCTAACAGTTTAATGTAATTAATCACACGGCATGGTCACACGATGAGATAAAACAGATGTCATGATGATTGAATGATAAAAGCTAATAGAATGACTTGGGATCAGATTGTTTTGATTCACCGTGTTCCCGGTGTTAGGTCCTGCATCACATGACACGCCGTCGTTTGCGGGTCTTCTGTTCTGACTGACTGTCGTCACAGCACATCTCGCCTGGCCCGATGGTGGTGGAGTTGTTAAACTTGTTAAAGTCACAAAGACGCTGTTGTTTCCTGGCACATACGCCGTTGCCGTGACGCCGCCATTGTGAGGTGTTGATTGACTTGCTAGGAAATGTCAGGAGGAAAGAGACAAAAGACTCTGAGAGGAAGATGAAGAGGGCAACAAAGCTAAACACAGATGTCCCGAATAATCCCAGAGAAGTGTATTACCTCTGACCAAGGCCCTGAGGGGAACATGGTGCCATCAGGAATGCTTACACAGTTGCTCATTAATGGTACCCGGAGACACTGGAGTTCTCTGCCAATCTACAAGATTTTCCTATGGCTAATGCAGATGGCGAATTTTAGCGTGAGCCTGTGAAACTTCCTGTTTACCGCAACACAACACACTGCACCGCAAAAAGAATAATCAGCACCTCTTCGTACTCTTAGCCACCAGGACATGTTTTTAGTGCGGTCTTTAAAGTGAATGTGCAAAATGTCGTCAGTTCAAGCACAGGTCATCAGCTTCTTTTAAAACCCGATGAAATTGATCGCCAAGATATTCACACTAAAGGCCTGAATACCTGGGGATCTTAAAGTCGTGTGCCTCCATAGAATTCCATTATTGTTACATGGGTATGAACTGCATGAAATTTGTTCACTCAACCCTATTAGCAGGCTGGGTAATGTAAACCCATTCACTGTGAACCCACATCTCCTCAAATCGCTCTTAATACATGTTAACTCACCATAGGGAATGAATAGTGGAGGACAGCATTATCCAAATCTAGTCTCATGAATAATGTAAATACATTTAGGACGCTTGCTACGTCGCTGCCATGCTAAAAGGTTCTTTTAACGGTGAACGTGCTCCGCTCCTACAGATTAATCTGAAATGCATTTAAATGAGTACGGATGTAAATATGTCACTATTCTGTGTATTTCCGTCATCCCCCCAAAAAATTTAATAAAAAATAAGAAGGTACAAATGGGTCATTTGAATTTCACTGATACCTGATGGCGTACTGTTAAGGCTTTTAAATTGCTTAAGTAAATACACCTTATGGAGGTTTGAATTAATTCATGGATATAGCAATTATTCCCCCAGGCATATCCTATCTCCATTCCATAGTCATTATAATACCTAATGGAGCCCCGCATCTGGAAGATGCACATTTGTAATCTGTAATCTTCCTGTTAGCATGTTGTTTGCGTGTACATGGGTTTAAAAAAACAATTGCAATGACCATTATCTCCTGTATGTAGGATGATATTTAGGAATAGGGCTATATCAGATAGAAAGGTATGGGATGTTATCCTAATAATTGTTTAGCTGTGTTTGAGTGTGTGTGTGTTTGAGTGTGTGTGTTTGAGTGTGTGTGTGTGTGTGTTTGAGTGTGTGTGTGTGTGTGTGTGTGATAAAGGGTGGAGATCAGGCTGTTGGCCATACGGTTCTCCATATGGACCTCTCTTTTTTGGTGAGTGTGTGTGTGTGAGAAAAAAGTAGATCGGCCTCCTTGGCCATCCTTTCACCTGCACATTCTGACAGATGGACAGGGGGAGGGGCGGGGCTGCAGAAGGAAGTGAAGAGAAATAAGGAGGGGGGAGGACTTTAGCATTAATTGCCCTTTTCCTGCTTTGTGTGGCGCTGTGGTCCTCAGGTTCACTCTAATTAGGGAGCTTTGAGTGTGATCGCTGGGCATCTGGCCGTAGCCTCCGCCATGGCTGCTCTGAACAGCACCAGGGCTGAGGGAGACAATGATAGCCAATTATCCCCTTTATTCGCAAAGCGGGAGCCTTAGCGGGTAATCATTAACATGGAGGGTGGAGGGAGGGGGCAGTGTCTGCTGGAGGGGTCCAGGGTGGAGGGGTCTGTGTGGGGGAATGCCAGACAGGGATGGGCTGGGGGGCGACTCGCTGCTGGAGCTAGGTAGCATAAGGGGAGAGAGCGCAGGGAGTCGTGCGTGTTAGGGGGTCAGTGATAGGCCGAAGCCCAGAGGAAGAACAGACCGCCGCCGTAAATTACCGTGCAGTGTGGGCCAGCATTATGACACATTCAGTTGTTTTGTGTACATGGTTTAGTTTTTAAAATGTATGTCACAGTTGGGAAAGCAACAGGTTCTGGATCTGGGACTGATCACACGGAGTGAAGCGGAGGCAGACAGCCAAAAGGACAGTTTCAACATGTTCGTTACAAGGCATGGTTGTATTCAAACATGGCAATCTAGATCTATATATTATTCCATATTCATATAGTTATTTTCAATTCACTTTTATATGTAAACCTCAATTCTTAAACCACTCAAGCTAAAATCAAACATAAAAACCGACACCAACCAAAACAGAAGCATGTGCGCTCATCAAACACAGCTTTGCTATTGGTTGGAATAAAAGGATCCACCGATGCTCCAGATTGCATCACTTCCTGTGGGCAGCTGTATGGAATGATCACCTGATGCATCAATTAACCAATAATGCTTCTGGTTGACAATGAGGGCAATGACATTTACACTTACAGAGGTTGAAAGGTGAAAGTACACAACCTAAACGTAAGATTAGCAGTACGGGACCTAGGGAACGTACAGAATCTCTGAGTGACAGGAAACCGAAGACAATGCATATGACCTTGAAGGACAAAGTAAACTCCACACGGTGTTTGTTTGGAACAGGCACACAACATGGTGTCATCCACATTTATCAGTACAAAGAAAGTCGAGAGAATCAGCTTTCCTCTGAAAACAGTTTAGAAAACCTCTCTCTCTCACACACTCTCTCCTCTCATTGCTCAGGGCTCATCATTCTGCAGGCAGGCACACAGCGATAATCTTTTTCCTCTTATTTTAATCATGATCAAGGTCCTGTGTTTGCTTATGTAATACACAGGCAATGTTAATCTGGTTTAAAGGTGCCCTCCATTCTGGCCTGCCTCTGATAACCAAATTTAAGTGGTGACAGTGTCATGGCGACATTCCTGACTGTGATTAACAGAGACGGCCATACCAGCTGAGGTGAGAAGATGCTTCCATATAAAATATACACACAAGCACAATTCAAAATGTTTACAAAACATTTGCTGAACCATTAATTTCCTCCCCTGGACCATGTGCATTTGCCACAACCGCCACCACACCAACGGTAGACAACAATGTTGTTTACCTTGTCGTTGTTTGTACACGGTCCTGCTGTGACAACAGGGGGTTCAAGTTGTTTAATCAATAAATGAGCGGAGCAGGCTGTG
Source organism: Esox niger (assembly GCA_016801105.1). Classification (NCBI taxonomy): domain Eukaryota; kingdom Metazoa; phylum Chordata; class Actinopteri; order Esociformes; family Esocidae; genus Esox; species Esox niger. The sequence continues at coordinate 5,935 of JACXGJ010013194.1, read as the reverse complement.
CATGCGATTGTGTATGTGTGTGAGGAGGGCCTGGGGGTCACAGGGGTTTGTGGGGGGCACGGGGGGCTGGCTTGCCGGATGAGTTATGAGATGAGATGCAACTCAGAGAGTGCCAGAACGGACCCTCTTGCAATTTGCTTAATGGCACAGTGAGTGGGTGGGTTTGAAAGAGAAAGACAGAACACGTGTTTGTCTGTGTACCTGTGTGTTTGTGTTGGAGAATAGAATGGAGGGAACTGGACGAGGAGAGAGGAAAATAAAGGGTAGAGTTCCAGGTAGAGAGGAGGTGAAAGATAAAGCTTGTTCATTTCCTACTCTACACTATGATCCCGGTAAAATGTTCAGCGGGGGTTTTCTCCTTTTGACTGCATCATTCCCAGTTGCAACGGTGTGTGCATGTATTGTGACAACATTTTGTAGGAAATAGATTTTGATTGGTCTTCTTTTTGGGTTTTCGTGCACGTTACATTTTCCCTTAAGACAACTCGAAGTCTAGCACTCGATGTCTGAGCCCTTATTGTGATCGGTGAACTCCCGAATGGAGGGCAATGACCTTAGTATCTTCCTCTTGGTAAAGCCATGTATGGCTATTACCAGCTTATCGCCCTCTACTGTCCCAAAGTCATATTGAACGCTTGTTCCGCACTTTTAGTATATCAAGAGAACAGCGTTTAAGGGAGGGGCAGAGCAAACACTTTTCTTTTCACTTTTATAAAACAGCTTTAACAACCAAATCAAAGAAGCTCAACTTAACGGACCATGACCAGTACAAATTATACCATTATGAAGTGCCCTCATATTGACTAGGGCCTTCACCACTGATACTATTACTATTGACAATCTAGTGCCCTCATATTGACTAGGGCCTTCACTACTGATAATATTACTATTGACTATCTAGTGCCCTCATATTGACTAGGGCCTTCACTATGGATACTATTGCTATTGACTATCTAGTGCCCTCATATTGACTAAGGCCTTCACTACAGATAATATTACTATTGACTATCTAGTGCCCTCATATTGACTAGGGCCTTCACTACTGATAATATTACTATAGACTATCTAGTGCCCTCATATTGACTAGGGCCTTCACTACTGAAACTATTAGTTTTCCTTCTCCTTTCTTACCATCAACACAATTTCTGTTTCAGCCCCATATGGAAGTGCTCTGCTAAGAAACTCTGAGATTTGTGGAAAAAAATGCCACAATTATAAACACGACATAAGCTAACCTCTTTTTCAACAAAGAAATCCCCATGTACTCCTCAAATTGAGCCATGCTTAAAGGGTGACATTAGGTCACCACTAGATAGGATGTCAACAGGTCTGTCAAGAAGGATGTTCTGATAAACAGCACAACTGTCGCCTGAGAGGCATACAAGGGCTTATTTGATTAAACAGACAATAAATCATCTCCCTGTCAAAAGTGCACCTGATGGCTGCAGGTGGGATCCACCCTGATATGACATACCTGTTGAAGCAGGCACACCCTGCTCAGAACGCCTCAGGCACCCTGTGACCCTAAGGCTATATATAGTACATAGCCCTGACCCTGCGGGGCATTTCTAATGGAGGACGTTTCAAAGGTCAACACTATACTCAACTTCATTTTGGAGTAGCCCCTCTGGGGGTTTAAACTAGTCTGATACGATTTGTCGGGAAAATGTGTCCTGCACACTCTTACGGCATGGCCACTGGCCTCCTCCAGGACCACATACTGACATGGCCACAACAAACATGAAAAAGGTATACCAAAGACTGGCTACTGTATGCTGCCAATGATAAACAAGGGACCCATGGAAAAATATGCTAAAATAGCAGTTCAAAAAATGTTGTGGAAAGACTAGGTTGATCAGTTGAGAAAAGAGAACATTCAAAATGTTCAAAGAATATCTAAAACAATTACCTAGCCGTGGTAGTAAGCCCTGCTAGCTAGCTATCTATCTAATCTACTTCGGTAAGTGCTACATGATTCATTATGCTCAGTGTGGATCAATAGATCAATGTGGGTGCATAAAACATTTTATCCTGCCAGCTAGATTAATTTATATTTTGACTCACATGGACAAGTGTTGCTTGAAAATCATGCGGTGAATGGTCATTCTGAATGTGGCTGGTCTAAATCACACTAGCTCACATGGCCATGATATGCTAAGTAGGAAGCAACATTTCCATCATTATGATATCATCAAGTGTACTATAGATCAATGGTAAAGTTAATGCTTCAGCTATTTAAAATAATGCCGCATCACCAGTTGATCTGGCAATATTACACAAATAAAAGATTTACTACAACAGTGCAAGACATTATACTGTAGAAATGCTTAGAAATGTTACCTGACTGTCAACCACTGATAATTTCAACCACACAAAATAATATCACCAAGCAATTCTAAGGAGGCACACCAGACAGACCTCTCAGTCTAAACAGTCACTGGTTAGCCTGTGGAATTCTTTATACATGTTTAAATATAATGCATATACAGTAAACCCCTTTTTACAGCTATTTTCCCCATTTCATCATATTTAATTATAGCTATGGCTCTGTTTCATCACAAGAACACCCAACGGATTCGGGAGAGTTGATGAATGCAAACTTTCTTCATTGGCATCCACACAAAGCAGGAAGTCACAAACGTCAACGCGAGTGAGGACACACTCACGCGATCTCATTATCTATACAGGCGCCCTAGTTCAGGGGGAGAGAATGGCAGCTGATATTGCCTCCCTGGGCAATGCTGGTTTTAACCGAGACTTTGGTGGCCAGTGTGTTTCGGGGTGTTTGAATACAGTTTCTCTTGGCCTTTCTTTCAATGCGAGGGATCTATCAACAATCTACCATTGTTTCTGAGTGAAAGCATGTGCATATCAAATGCAACTCTATTGCCTCAGTAACAGTATGAGATACTGATTGACGTAACAATCATAAACTGGTTTGGCTTTTCACCAGCCTGTGGTTTAGCCTATCTGGCAGTTTAATGTATCTCTGATAATATGATACCATTATTAAAGTTTATGTAACTGGTAACTCTTGCAGATATGTCTTCTTACAGCATCAGTTGGTTGTGCAAATGTTGTCTGCTGATGGATATCCCGATAAAACCTGGCTAATCTTCCATTCCAATCACACTCGCAGCAGAACACATCTTATTTTTCTATACTTGGGTGACCTGACCCGTTTGCTTTTTTCGTGCTTGTTCAGTTCCAGAGGATCACTGGCGAATCACAATAGATGTACTGTATGCAGCCTTTCAAATTGGATTGCATGGCTTCTTAAACGAAAGCAAATAATTTCATGGCTAATGTGCTTAATTTGAGAAAATAATTCAAGATTTTCACACTTGGTATTTGCCATATAATTTATACAGTGGGGTTGTCATTTTTAAGCAGGATATTTTTTCATTCATGTAATATAGCCAGTGTAAAATTAGAAGGCAGATTATAATTTGTCTGTTTCAGTGTTCAACTATGAAGTTGTGGGTAACTTTATTTGGCATTTTTTGGAATGGGTTTTACTGACTAGTTGTAAGAATATTTACTTTGACCATATTTTCTTTGTAGTTACTAAAACAGAGCAATTACACTTTAAAGACGAGATAGTTATGTTTTGTATTTCATCAGAGACTTAAATCCTCCAAATTTAATACCCCCCCTCAAAAAGTATCTACATGAACAACAAAACTGACATGTGCATAACAGCAATTTGATTGCAAACAATGTATGATTAGGCGAGTGCACGTAACACGAAGTGTGAAAAAAGTTGTGTATATAATTAAATAATGAATAAATAAATCAGGCCCATAAAAGCTGATTGATGTCCAGGAAGGGTTCCTCTCTAATGGCAGCTGGCTGACAGTGATTGCAAAGGCCCATTTAACAGCTGATGTTTTGTTATGATTGGACATGTCACTCTTCTTCTGCTGATTAAAAAGAGAACAGAAAAAAGCCCAAATGCGCCCCTGCCTGCGTCCTCTCCTTTATGTTCCTTTTATTTATTTATTTATTCTCCGCTCAGGCAAAAAGCGATGGGTGCATATTATTTTGTCAGAACGTATGTTTGACATTCACAGGGTTTGCAAAGACATAAACTGCCCTTTTTCCACGCTTGGTAAAAAGTAACTTATATTCCATGAAGTTATCCAGTAAAGAGGTGTCTCCAGTGGAGAACAAGTAGGTTGGTTTGACTCCTTCAGCAAATACTTGTTGACTTAACGATTGAAGTACTCATCTCCCTGTTCCTATGTGCTTTCAGTAGACATTTCTTAATTTGAGGTGCTATCTTCCTGTGAAGTGAAACATTGTGTATTGTGACTTGACACCTCTGAAGTTGAAAAAGCAACAATAACCCGGCCATATTTCACATCCAGACATTCTTAACCCATTTTTTGATAGAAAAATACCAACACCCACGATTGCACTGTTTGCTTACAGGATTTGGAAGACATTATAGCTAACTTCGGCCCTCTAGAGAGATACAGTAAGCATCGTTCCACATAGCTGTGTGTTTTTCCTTAGCATGAACACAACCCAATAGGGATTTGAGACAAAGCTTTCACTGTACTCACCGTCCATGGAGCCTCTGCCAAGTGATGCTTTGCTGGTGGACTCTCTAAGGCGGCAGACAAACACCAGCAAGCCATATGGGCGGACATAGAGAGGACAGAAACACGTCAAGTTCTCCCTTTGTTCTCCTCACCTCCATCGCTCTCACAGGCTGCCTGAAGGTGCTGGCTAAACTCCCAGAAAACCAAGTTAGCAGCATAGCAGTAGCTTGAAGTTTTAGCGCCTTCTTTGCTGACCTTTGGGATCAGATTCTCTGTTGAGAAGTACTGTCAGAACCGCTAATGCTAAGGAAGTTGAGATAGGAGCTACGCCGCTAACAGATGGAGTCCTGAAGGGGTTAGATTCTTTGGACCTTTTCTTAGCTAGTCTCAGAATGGCTTTTGGGAGCCAAGCTGTGTTGCATTCAGGCTTGGCTTTTGAGACATCCATGATGAATTAATACATTTCTGCTGTTGGTATAGTTCAATATGTAAAAACACATGGTGGAACTATTCAAAGGTTGACAGGGTGTGAGTGTTTACATTCATTTATGTTTTTAAAAGAGTTAACATACAAATGCAAGGTATCGTAGCACATGTTTAATTGCAAAGTAGTGAATCAACCTTCATCCTTTATGACTAAGGAAGATTTAATTATTTTGTTGTTGCTTATTGTCAACTTCGGGGGAAAGTCATGCATTTAGCAAATCCATTATTTTCTGCTCAGGTTTGTCTGCTTTTGTAAAAGCCAGCAGAGTTATTGAGCAGTGCTGGAATATTAGAAGAAAACACATCCACCCAACCTGTTCTAAAAAGACAGTAATGGGTGACTTCATGTGTCCTAGATCACTCCAGGTGCAAAGGTCAAAAGTTGTAACATGATGTCACGTATTCAGGTTCAGGTGTCAAGGTCACCTCCCAACTGTACAGTGTCAATTCCTTAGCAAGAAATTTTCTCTCAGTTGGGATGTGTTCCAATTGGTGCCACATTTCCTATATAGTGTGCTACTTTTGACCAGGTCTGTTGGACTCTCCCGTAGTGTGTGACAGTGATTCCCCCATGCAGATAGAGATAGAGTCTAAAGGCGATTAACAACTCACTAATTAAAGATCAATGGGCCATTTGTTTAATGTGATTTGTTTAATGGATTTACTGTCCATAAAGCACTGCATTGGGCAATGTCACCATACAGTGAGAGGATTTGTATATCAACCCCCTTTTCCCTTCTTCCTCTCCCACTCCTTCCCATCTACACATCCCTCCAGTTTTTCTTCCTCTCCCACTCCTTCCCATCTACACATCCCTCCAGTTTTGTTCCTCTCCCATTCCTTCCCATCTAAATGTCCTCCCAGTTTTTCTTCCTCTCCCACTCCTTCCCATCTACACATCC
>JACXGJ010013193.1:0-16684 GCA_016801105.1 Esox niger | reverse complement strand
TAAAGATGGGGACAGGGGATAAAGAGATGGAGAGAGTGGATAAAGATGGGGACAGGGGATAAAGAGATGGAGAGAGTGGATAAAGATGGGGACAGGGGATAAAGAGATGGAGAGAGTGGATAAAGATGGGGACAGGGGATAAAGAGATGGAGAGAGTGGATAAAGATGGGGACAGGGGATAAAAAGATGGAGAAAGTGGAGGGGGGGATAAAGAGAGCACAAGAGGGCACTGTAGAGGAAGAGAGTGAGTCAGTAGGGAGAGTGGAAATAAAAAAGGCCCAGTAGAGAAAAATGTCTTCAGATGTGTTTTTCCTACTCTTACATCTTTTTACAAATGTCCCTTTTCTGAGCAAATTCAGGTTGGGTGGCCAAGCAGAGCAAAGAGCCACTTAAAGTCGTGACAGCGTGGCTGTAACGGCGTCAAGGCGTGGCTGTAATGGTGTCACAACATGGTTGTAACGGTGTCACAACATGGCAGTAACGGTGTCACAACATGGCTGTAACGGCGTCACGGCGTGGCAGTAACGGTGTCACGGCGTGGCTGTAATGGTGTCACAACATGGCTGTAACGGCGTGGCTGTAACGGTGTCACAACATGGCTGTAACGGCGTCACGGTGTGGCTGTAACGGTGTCACAACATGGCAGTAACGGTATCACAACGTGGCAGTAATGTCATGATTGCTGTAGCATTTAAACCGGTGCACTTGGTGTTTGTTGTTGTTTATTGGTCAGACTGTAAAGAGGACATAGGAAAGAACAGAGAGTTGGCTGAAACAGCAGTGGGCTGGATCCAGACCCTGCAGTTGACCCAATGTTTTTATAACGCTCATGTTAACGCTGCTGTAACATTGTGTGTGCTGGTATAGTACAGTCTCCAAACAGATGGGAAAATGGGGTGTGATCTAGATTAGAACTCCTCCTTCAGTAATAACATACGGATTGGGCCAGACACACACCACTCTGAATGAGGCAGATCAATCTCCTCACCTCTCAGTGTGACAGAAGTGGAACTATGGAATTAATCAAAGGAAATTAAAGTGTCCAACTGCTTAGAAGAAGATGAAGAAGAAACAAGGGAATCGTATAATCAAAACATTAGATCACATCCCTGTAGCCCTGAATGAGATACTTTCCCGACTGGCCACGGCCATCAGTTGTTTTCAACTCTGAGCTGTCCTTCAGCGACCAGGGGACAAACTCTTGAGACCAGTCTCCATTCTACTGACTCCAGAGTCAAATGGCTTATTCAGACTACAACAGTTGTTGTGACAACAGTTTCATTTGAATCCCATTTACATAATATGGTAATACAAGTTTGTGTTGGAACTAAGAAAGTTGGCTTGCTTGCTTGTATAGTTCCTTATAAATTTAGTTATTTTCATGAACTAAAGGTTGATCTGAATAGAACAATAAAACCATAGTCCCATGGATTCCAATCAATCTTAAGAAAATCCAGAGTGACAGCGGTTTTGTTGTTTTCAGGCTGCAGCAAAAGCTAACGTGAGCTTTTAATTGGCACACAACATTTTGTCATTAATTTTAGTTGTATCACACATCACATTGACCCAAACAAAATGGTTTTGAGTAGCTACGGTGGTTTGTGGAACAACAGGCACATTTTCTTAGGTTTGACAGTCATGGAAAATAGCCTGCTAACAAAGCAGGTGAGCCAGCCAGTACAACTTAAAGGACTGTCTGGAAAAAGAGTTGTCGACCAAATGAGAGAGAGGAGGTAGAGAAGGAGACGTGGGAGGGGGAGAGAGAGGAGGTAGAGAAGGAGACATGGGAGGGGAGAGAGAGGAGGTAGAGAAGGAGACGTGGGAGGGGAGAGAGAAGAGGTAGAGAAGGAGACATGGGAGGGGGAGAGAGAGGAGGTAGAGAAAGAGACATGGGAGGGGAGAGAGAGGAGGTGGAGAAGGAGACATGGGAGGGGAGAGAGGAGGTAGAGAAGGAGACATGGGAGTGGGAGAGGGGATGTAGAGAAATAGGGGAGAAAAAAGAAGGAGTGTGAAGGTAAATCCCGAAGAAAGAAACAATAGTCTGAAAGCAGAATAACAGACATACAGATATTTGTGTGTGTGTGTGTGTGTGTGTGTGTGTGGGTCTGCCGGTACCTACTGCAATACAAGTGGAACAACTAGTTGAATAATTTCTGTAATGTATTAAATAACACCTTATTACCAGTAATGTATTAAATAACACCTCATTACCTGCAATGTATTAAATAACACCTCATTACCTGCAATGTATTAAATAACACCTTATTACCTGTAATGTATTAAATAAACACCTTATTACCTGCAATGTATTAAATAACACCTCATTACCTGTAATGTATTAAATAACACCTCATTACCTGTAATGTATTAAATAACACCTTATTACCTGTAATGTATTAAATAACACCTTCTTACCTGTAATGTATTAAATAACACCTTATTACCTGTAATGTATTAAATAACACCTTCTTACCTGTAATGAATTAAATAAACACCTTATTACCTGCAATGTATTAAATAACACCTTCTTACCTGTAATGTATTAAATAACACCTTATTACCTGTAATGTATTAAATAAACACATTATTCCCTGTAATGTAATTACACCTTATGACATGTAATGTAATTACACCTTATGACATGTAATGTATTAAATAACACGTTATTACCTGTAATGTATTAAATAACACCTTATTACCTGTAATGTAATTACACCTTATGACATGTAATGTAATTACACCTTATGACATGTAATGCATTAAATAACACGTTATTACCTGTAATGTATTAAATAACACCTTATTACCTGTAATGCCCACTGCTAAGAATGCGGTATCATTCTGTGTTCTTGTTGAGACTTATTTATCAGATTGTCTTCAGACATGATTCCTCCCTCTACTAAAGGATGTAGGTCAACTGGAGTTAAATTTAGAAAACCCTAAAGTGTATTAAATAATTGAAATCCCATTGAACTGGACATTGATGCGTTTGTTTAGGTCATTTCCCCCTGTCCTCTGGCTTCCTGGAAATGTCTCCTTTTTTCCTTGTCCCCTCTCCCCTTTTCTCACCTTCCTTCTCCTATATTCCCTATTTAGTACACTACTTTAACCAGAGCCCTATGGAGAGACGACACCCTATTCCCTATATAGTACACTACTTTAACAAGAACCCTATGGAGAGATGACACCCTAATCCCTATATAGTACACTACTTTAACCAGAGCCATATGGAGAGATGACACCCTATTCCCTATATAGTACACTACTTTAACCAGAGCCCTATGGAGATGACACCCTATTCCCTAGGGAACATTTTTTGACATGAGCACATATTTATAAAGTAGGATGAGGATTGGGACCTCAATTAAACTATTGACCCAGGGACCAAAGTGAGAAGCATGACATCACTTGAGGCTAATTACTCACAGGGAAAACAACACATTAAGAACATTTGACTGACTTTCACTATTCTCTTGCCTCCATACATCAAGCGTTCATCCGAGACAGATTTAAAGGAGGAGGGAGGTTGTTGGATGGAGGCCCCAAAAGACAAGTTCGAAACCAGATGTTTCATGGGCAAATGTTGATTTTTATGAGCGTAGTGGAAAAGGAAAGAGAGATGAGGAGTGGAGGAGAGAGGCAAGAGTCAGAGAGAGGAGATAAAAAGGGGGAGAGAGTAGAAAACACGAGATAATGAGAGGAAGAGTAGGAAAGAGTGGAGTAGAGAGGGGGAGGGACTAGAAAAGAGGAAATAATGAGAGGAAGAATAGAAGAGTGGAGTAGAGAGGGGTCATACAAAGTTTGGTGCTACTTCTACTTCACTATGGCAACAAAAGGATGATTTGGATCATTGTAGGGTAACATCTCTACTCCTCCCTTTCCTCCTCCTCGCCTCAATATAGCTACTCCTCCCTGTCCTCCTCCTCGCCCCAATATCGCTACTCCTCCCTGTCCTCCTCCTCGCCCCAATATCGCTACTCCTCCCTGTCCTCCACTGCTCCCCCCAATATAGCTACTCCTCCCTGTCCTCTTCCTCCTCCCAATATCTCTACTCCTCCCTGTCCTCCTCCTCCTCCCAATATCTTTACTCCTCCCTGTCCTCCTCCTCCCCCCAATATAGCTACTCCTCCCTGTCCTCCTCCTCCCCCCAATATAGCTACTCCTCCCTGTCCTCCTCCACCCCCCAATATTGCTACTCCTCCCTGTCCTCCTCCTCCCCCCAATATCGCTACTCCTCCCTGTCCTCCTCCTCGCCCCAATATTGCTACTCCTCCCTGTCCTCCTCCTCGCCCCAATATTGCTACTCCTGCCTGTCCTCCACTGCTCCCCTCTGGCCATTTCTCCTCTCCTGTACTGATAAATAATTAAATTGTGTTTTTGCTTGTTTTCCTAATGTTCTGGGGGCATTTGATCCCCTCCCGGAGAGATAAACCGGTTCTTGACCCGTTCTAGAGATACATTCTTGCCTCCTTCAAAACTATTGAACACCACACTGTTTTGGAGACATTGGAAAACCTTTTTGGGTCACACTGTCGTATTCTTGCCAGGTTTGGATCCTATCAGGAAGATACTGGTCCGTATGTGTGATTGGTCTGTCTTCTGGGGAATCCACTGTATATTTTGGTGTTCCCCGAGTCTCTGAGAGCATTTCATCTGTCCAATTTCATACATCCATCTCATCCTCAAAGCCACACACACACACACACACACACACACACACACACACACACACACACACACACACACACACACACACACACACACACACACACACACACACACACACACACACACACACACACACACACACACACCCGGTCCATCCATCCGACGTTTCTGAAAATGAATGTCCAAAGTGACTTGGTACCAGAGACCCAGCCGGCCGGATGTGAGTGGTTCTTCTGGCACTGCCCAGCAGCACACTAGCCCAGGACAAACAGACCCGACTCCAGCCAAGGCCTGGTGATGAGACGATAATGCTTTCTAGTGGCTTACTGGAGGGTTTGGCTGATGAGGGCTTGATGTAGGAGTTAGGGCTCTATTTGGGACTCACAGCACCATTACAAATAGGCACAAAAGGACACGCCCTATGTTGACTGGAACGTCAATCAAAAGCATTCTTTATTATTCAGGAATAGTATCTAAAAAGACTTGTTGCTTGTATTAATTCGACCGTGTATTTTGATTATACTGCTGTTAGGCCACGAACGCGTCACAAACCACACCCTGGTCAACCTCTCAAGTGCCCAACTTATTGACTAGAACCGTAGGGCCCTGTTACAAAGCAGTCCGCTGTGGAGGGAATAGGATGCTGTTTGAGCCGGTAGACACTGTACAGGGATGCAGTTCAATGTCAGTCAGGGTCCTTGGAAAAACAAATACATGTACAAGAACTGTGACTAAAGATGTATCTTTGTTTAATGAGGTTTTGGGCTGGCTAATGACGGAGATATAGGATAGAGAATGAGGAGAGAGTGAGAGAGGAGGGAGTGAGAGAGGAGGGAGGAGAGAGAGGAGGGAGGAGATGGATCGCATTGGGAGATGTGGAGGGAGGATGGAGAGAAGAGTGACGCTACGGAGATGAAGAAAGATGAGGAGTGGAGAGATGAGAGACAAAACACAGAGGTGGAGGGCAAGAGGGAAAAGGAGAAACTGGGAAAGACTGAGGGATGCTGGGAGATATGACAAATACAGAGAGAGAGGGCAAAAGAGAGAGATACAGAGAGAGATGAGAGATAAAAACGAGAGAGAGAGACACTGCACCCTGAAGATATTAGGATGATGAATTGAGAGTCACAGAATCGGTGCAGTTCAGCGCTCAGCACACCTCCACAGATAAAGATACTTCCCAGAGATACACACATAGAAGTTGCACTGATACAGATTGTCCCAAGAAAATGGTAATCAGTTTTCATCCTTACACACACACACACACACACACACACACACATGCTGTAGATACACACAGATTTCATTTGACAGCTGGGAGAAGCCAGAAACCTGCGCTCCGAAAGCACTTCCTCACCCTCTCCGTGTCAACCGCTCTCCTTCTGCCCCGTCTCAACCCCCCTCTCTCAATCTCTCACTCTCTCTCTCCGTCTCCCTCCATCACAAACACACTCATCCCCCTCTCTGCCTGAGGCAACTGTTGAATGAGACCCCGCGCGTCCCGAACGGGGCCCTATTCCCTCCGTAGTGCCCGGCCCTGGGCTGCGGTCGGGCGGAGAGAAGGGTCCAGGGAGCGAGAGGACACGCGGCCCTTTTCACTGCCGTCAGCTGAAGGAAAACACTGAAAGCGTGAAAAATGCCTCGTGACACAAGCCAGTGATGTTGTTCGTGTCACGACGGGAACCAGTCAGTAAACAGTCCCTTTGTCCCAAACGTCCCGAAACATCACAGTCTGAGTCCTGAGCCGGAACACTATACCCTACTTGGAGCCCTCGTCAAACCCGGCCTCACCTGCCATTCCGTCGCCATGGGAGTCTCCGACCCGGTGTGAGAGGGTCTGGCGGCAGATGTCACCATGGTGACGAAGGTCAGTGTAACAGTTGGCGCGTGGCGTCCGCCTCTCCCGCGTCTTCTTTGGGCCGTCTATCGGCGACGGCTACGTGCTCAGGGGATCTCCCAGCATGCATAGCACCCCGAGCGTCTCCATCTGGATGGTCGGCAGTCTGCGGCTGGTGGTCAGGTCAAGGTCTCAGTGGCTCACCGGTAACCTCTTGACAGCCAATCACCCTCCTCCTCTTAGGACTTCAGAGTTAATTGCCACGGTAGCCAACCAATGTCTCCTGTCCTTGACTCCGTTGTTGTCATGGCTGCGGAGTACAGTCACGTTCAGGTGGCCAAAGCATCCCATAATGTCCTCATGGTGTCGGCCCAGCAAAGAGGCAATGTTAATACAACCTGCTGACACCCTGCGCAGTTCAACGAAGCTATCCAATGAAAGGAGGGCATTGTTTCAAAATGCAGAGTTGCCGCGCTGCCCATTCACCAGTACATTTCACCAGCACCTTCACCAGAACATTTCACCAGCACCTTCACCAGAACATTTCACCAGCACCTTCACCAGAACATTTCACCAGCACCTTCACCAGTACATTTCACCAGCACCTTCACTAGTACATTTGGTGTTCAAGCCATTATAATTGCAGCCTTTCCAGTCAAGTACAGAACTCAAAATGTTCCTCTTTGAAAATTTACTTCCTGAATTGACTTTCTGACTTGGCTGTAATTAACATGTACTTGACTCCTACAACCCTGCTACAGATGTTACCAACACATGAAACCCCTCCCACACAGTGGTACTGTACCACCTTCATCTCCATTAACACATGGAACCCCTCCCACACAGTGGTACTGTGCCACCTTCATCTCCATTAACACATGGAACCCCTCCCACACAGTGGTACTGTACCACCTTCATCTCCATTAACACATGGAACCCCTCCCACACAGTGGTACTGTGCCACCTTCATCTCCATTAACACATGGAACCCCTCCCACACAGTGGTACTGTGCCACCTTCATCTCCATTAACACATGGAAACCCTCCCACACAGTGGTACTGTACCACCTTCATCTCCATTAACACATGGAACCCCTCCCACACAGTGGTACTGTGCCACCTTCATCTCCATTAACACATGGAACCCCTCCCACACAGTGGTACTGAAACCATCTTAGCTGGTATTTTTTTCATCAGAACTCATGGGTCAGAATATCTTGCACGCTCACAAACCCTAAATCTGATCCAAGCCCCTTACATCAACTTCTAACTGTCAGTTCATCAGATTTTGACAATAAATCAGTAAATACTTACTCAAATGTATTAAAACATGAAAAAACATTCCTACATTGTGCCACACAATAAATAAGAACTCATCATATTTTATTTTTTAGGCGACCCCACGTGACCCCAACTTTGAAAGTCACGGCGAGTGGGCTCCATTTAACCCTTATGAGATACATTTCAGAAGCAGGCCAACAAATACAGGTCTGTGATTCTCGGGTAGAGAGGTCAACCGATGTCCAGAAGATAATCTCGTAAGCAGCTCACTAATGCATTTGCATAAATATAGACGTTCCATGTAATTACAGGTGAAGATCATAATAACGGAACAATAACAAACTTATTCTGTTAAAGGAGCCCTCGAGTCACAAGATCGGAACCGAAATCAACTTCCAGCTGAAAGGATCCCAGTGTACAACAAGGCCATTGGTTTAGAGGACAAGATAAGATAGACATCTGAATCCAGCCTATAGCAACAGAGAGCGCGGTGCATGCCTCTCGCCAAATGACATGGTGCACAGCTAGAGTTCATTGATTGGCAAGGTGATGACCTGTCTGAGAAAAGGTGAGGTCACTGTTTTCATTGTGTTTGGCTGTTTCAAGGAGGGACCGTGGAACCGGTGAGCACCAAAACAGTTTTGCATCACACCAGTTAAATTCCAGGCACTGTTGTAGAATATCTACCATGGCTCATTGTAGCTGTTCAGTTGGCTCAAGGTGGTCCATTACCTTTTTAAAACACGTCAAGTGGGTGATTTCTTCATAATGGCTGTTACCTGTGTATTCATTTACATTGTATACTCTGGGAGGCTTTTCAGAACTTCAGCTAAAAACATTGTAATACTGTATCCGATCAATGCCAACAGATCCAGGTGACGTCAACAAAGCGTCGGGGTCTGTGTGACGTCAACAAAATGTCAGGATCCATGTGACGTCAACGAAACATCAGGCTGTGTGACATCAACGAAACATCAGGGTCCATGTGACGTCAACAGAACGTCAGAGTCTCTGTGACTTTGACGAAACATCAGGGTCTTTGTGAATTCAAGGAAGCGTCAGGGTCCATTTGACTTAAACGAAATGTTAGGGTCCATTTGACTTCAACAAAACATCAGGGTCCATGTGACTTCAACAAAGCGCTAGGAGCCATTTGACTTGAATGACGCCTCAGGGTCCATTTGACTTCAATGAAGCGTCAGGGTTCGTGTGACTTCAGCGAAACATCAGGGAGCAGTTGACTTCAACAAAGCATCAGGGTCAATGTGACTTCAATGAAACGTCAAGCTCCATTTAACTTAATTTTAGCAATACATCTTCAGTGACTTGGGGGGTATCTTCTGAATGACAGGGGTCTGGTAAAAAGTGATGGACTGTCCTATAGTATATATAATAAATACAAATAAATATGGGTCCATTTCAGAAAGACCTCTTCCACGACTTGCACAGAATCTTCTGGAAAGCTCGTCTGAAGTCCTGGTTGAAGATGGTGTAGATGACCGGGTTGAGGGAGCTGTTGACGTAACCTATCCAGAAGAAAAACTTGAACAGCGTCTCAGGGATCTCACACGGCGCCCGGCACACCCCATACAGGCTGTAGACAGATAAAATACAACTCAATGAACAATTCATCCATCTACACCAAACAGCAAATGTCACCAAATAGAACAAAGGATAAACCTGAAAACTACCTGTAGCTGAAGAAGAAAGGAAACCAGCAGATGACAAAGACGCCCATCACCACCGCCAAGACAAACGTAAACCTCTTCTCCCTTGCCGCTGTGATCTTCTTCCTGTTTACGGTGCTGCGACGTTTCCTCCGGGACGAGAACAGGTCTATGGACTTGGAGCTAGAACGAGACTTCCTGCTGCCTGAGTTTTTGGACAAAATCGAACTGCTCTTCCTGCTTCCTATGGATTTCCTGGGTTCCTTGGGATCCTTGGGATCTGTTTTGTCGTCGTGGTGATGGTGGTGGTGGTGATGATGAGGATGGGACGAAGAGGGGGAGAAGTGTCTTTTCGAGGATGTGTGTTTTTCATCAGACGAGCTGCTGTCCTCGTAGTCGTATGGGTCAATGGGGTCATGCGTGGGTTTGGGCACGTTGGGTAAAGGTCCCGCTGGCACCATCGTCTTCTGCTGGCAGTGCCCGTTCTCCTGTTCAGCCCCTCCATCCCTGCCGTTCTCCCGAAGCGACCCCTCACCTTCCTGACACCCCCGTTCTGCCCGGTTGGCGTCTGGCGGAGCTGTTCCATCACACTCCACCTCCCTCTTCTTCTCTGACATGGTCCGCGTCCGCGTCTTAGCCACCTGGTAGATCCTGATGAGGAGGAGTATAAGGAGGACGAGAAGGAGAAGAGGAGAAGAAGGCGAGAAGGAGCAGGGTAGAAGAAGGCGGAGGAGTACGAGGAGGATGAGATGAAAAAGATGATGGAATAAAAGGAGGAGGATTCAATTCTAATGCAATTCCATCTCTCTGTAAATTCATTTCATTTCATCTCCTCGTCTAGATTCTAAGATGATCCACAAAAATTCCACAATGTCATTCCCTCTGGCTCTTAGGATGATTATATCAGTGTACTAGATGGTCATCAGCATCATCCTCCATCAGCATCATCATAAATAATCACCATCTTCATCCTTCAATCAACATCATCATACTAGTGCAGTAATTTTTCAAATGTTCTATAATTTCAATATTCCTTGCTCAGAATGGCACCCTATTAAAAAGTAATGCATTACATTTGAAATGCCGTTAAGACACAGGGAACAAAGGCGCGATTTAACATCCACTGGTACACATTGTACTGTAAGTGTCCAATCAGGAGTGAATTACACTGTAGAGAATCGGATCCCATTTGGGATACATAATAACTCACCTGATGTAGACTAATATCATAATGACGCATGGAGCGAAGAAGGACCCTATGCTGGAGTAAAGAATGTACCAGGTCTCATCGTTCAGTTGACACTGGGGTCTGATATCCCCTCCTCTGCTCCGGTCCATGGAGATCAACGGCGGGAAGGAGATAACTGCCGAAATCAGCCACACCACCACGATCATCCCTTTCAGCCGTTTAGGGGTCCTCTTCTGGTTGTATTCTATCGCCTGGGTGATGGACCAGTACCGGTCCAGGCTAATGGCGCACAGGTGAACGATGGACGAGGTGCAAAAAAGAACGTCCAACGCCAGGTAGATGTCGCACCAAACTTTGCCGAAGAACCAGTAGCCCATGAGTTCGTTGGCTAATGAGAAAGGCATAACGAGAGTAGCTACTAGGATGTCCGCGCTGGCGAGCGAGACCAGGAAGAGGTTTTGCGGCGGTTTGAGAGCGCGGCTGGTCAGAACGGCGATGACCACCAGAACGTTGCCCACAATGGTAAATAGAATGAGAAAACCAACGGTTATCGCCAGGCTTGTTATGGAGAGGAGAGAGTACCCACTGCCCCCGGTCACCAAGGAGGAGTTGATGGGGTCGGTGGTATTCCAATTGTCCTCTACCCCACCACTGGAGAAATTTAAGAAATCCATTTGTTTATCTCAATCACTTGGGCGCAAAGAACCCTCAAACTAAATCCATTGCGAGCGCACACCCATGAGGGTTAGTTGTATTTCATTTGTCTTTGAGGGACACTCGTATGTCTTTTAAATTCAGTTCAAAAATACTCTGAAGACAAACCGTCATCTTGTGTCAAGATTTGACATAATTTTGTCAAAAACGGAAAATACGTTACATCCATCAACGCGCCCTCGGCGGGTATCGTATGTCCTCCCTGCTCCATGCCGACAGTATTTGTATCAGTACCTTCCTCGAGCTCGCCCGCTGCTCCACGGAGTGTCCTGCTCCTGAGGGTTGTAACATCCACGTGCTAGTCTCGTTAAAACTAACCGGGACTCAGCTCCTCCCCTGAAGGAGAGAGCAAGCTGGCTGGAGAGAGAGGGAGAGGGGGGAAAAAGAAAGTAAAGACAATAGGCTAAAATCAACCAGGAGGATTTTCCAACATTTTAATTAATATTAGGGTACAGAATACATTCGAACAAATTGTGTATATGCTCTGAGAACTGATAGTCAGAATATCAGCAATTGCGCAATTGCTGCGCAACGATTGACAAGCTATTTGCTCCAAATGGCACCTTATTCCCTTAGGTAGTGCAGTCATTTCGTTTTACACTGGGACCTAATATTTTTCCAAGGTGCTTTGCGATACGCTCAGTCTCAGATAAGAAATATAACGTGAAAGAGCGAGCGTCCCCTATCTGCTACAGTGGCCTTGGCTGCATGAAAACCACGAAGCAACAAACACATTCTGAAATGACAGCGGGATTCACATTACGCGCAGACATCAGGAGAACGGAGGCTATGCTACACAAAGACACACACACACACACACACATACACACACTAACACACACACGCATACAACACACGTAACATGTACTTCTACAACCACACACCCACACACACACACAAATCCACACAAACACACCAACCGTACAGATCTCGCCATCATTACACGCCGTTGTAATTAATTTCAGGAGTGTTTTATTGTAGTCCAAGACAAAGGACGCGCTATGTGTGTTCTCCTCCTTGCTAACACAACCTAGCCCTGGAGGGAGAGAGAACGGAGAGCTGGAATGAGAGGGGAGAGCACACAGTAAACGATGCCGGTGTGTAACTCGTTATACACATGAAAAATGTGAACCAAAGACAAATGTATTGCTGTATCGATTAGATTAGTAGGCTGATATAAGGATGTAATAGTTTAGTTGACACACACACACACACACACACAAACACACACACACACACACTCAATCAACAAAAGTGCGCATACATGTACGCGTATACAAGCGCAAACCCACATCCACCCACACATTCAAATACACACTGAATTATTCATAGAAACTCAGCGCTCCCTGTGTCTGACCTTGCATCGCCTAGGAAATACCCGAATATGTTCTGCACGTTCGTTGTGACAGAAAAAGGGGTGCATTTTTGGGGCGGGGGCGTGTCAGGGATGCTGGTGGCGCAACAAGTATTAAAGCAGTCCTGAACTGCGTGCGCTAACGTTCTAATATCCCCCCCCCCCTCCTGTCTTTCTGTCACCCCTAGTGCGATCTGTTATCTCCATCTCCCCTTTCCTCTGCCTGTCTCTCTCTCCCTCTCTGTACTCCAGTGTTTCACTCCCTCTGTTTGTATCTAGTCATTACTCTATCTATGCTTATTCTCTCGCTCCCTCCACTTTTTTTGCATTATACAGACAGTGACCTTGTTGAGACATAATATCCATTATATACTGCAGTGGCCAACTTTAGTCCAATTGGGACTCAGCCAGAGTAGTCCCAGGGTGACTGCTGTCTCACATACACACACACACACACACACACACACACACACACACACACGGCAAAAAAGTCAGAAAGTGACAATTATACATATTATGATTTTTCATCTACGTTTTTCACTTTTATTAACTAAGTACATTTACGCACGTAGGCAGAATAAGAATGTGCGCGACCTGGGACCGCTCCTTTGAAAGGACCTTTACGGTAATGGGTACGGGCGAACCCCCGGACACGGCGTCCGTCCGACCCGAGTGGCCGCATATCAATTCAACACAGGCATTTCCCCCACCAGGAAAAACGTCTATTTCAGAGTTTGATCTGGTGTGATAAACTGCATGCACACCAAAACACACACGTGGCCTAAGAAATAGGATGTGACAAGTCAGACGAACATAGCATTTATCAGTTAGCTAGGATATTGTATTTGTCATTTTATTTTTAAGTCATTTCTTGGTCCATTAAAACACTTTTTAAACAGAACTCCAAATTGTGTGCCTTGTAATGTAGGTTATTAATCTTAGATGGTCCTTGGAATGCTCAGTCCGATCGTGACCACTGTTAGGAAACGCATTTCCTGGTATTTACATGCTTAACCCTGATTGGCTGTTAGAACCCAATCCACCCTTTTACCCAGATTTACAGCCATTGGTCCATATAATCAAATCAGACTTGACACAGACAGTTGGTCAAAAGTACCACCCCCCCCAACAAGCCCTAAAAAATGGAATGCTCCAGTGCACCTTTCTTTTCTTTTTAAGTGTGGTGTCCAGAGTTTGACCTCTTGACCTCCTTCACATCGTTTTGGCCTGAAACTTTGTTGCCTGCTGGTGGGATGCCCATTACCAAGCAATGTGTGTGTGTTAGTGTGCCAGCATGTTTATTGACTGTGTCTTAAACCGAAATGCACGTCATTAATCAGCTTCAAGTCACAATGTGTTTCAACAGACACAAGGGCATCCTAAGCCCTATATTGTGCACTACTTGAAATAGACCATAGGGTGCTGTTTGGGACAGACTGGGACCTGGAAGGACTATTCAGAGAAGCATTGGGGACACACTTTCACAAGGCAACTAATGGACAATCACAAGCTAGCAGATGGACGAACACACGATCGGAACATCGCGGATGGGCGAACGGCTGGATAGCCAATTAAAGCAACAGAGCTGTGAGTACGGCAGCGTTTTGTTTGTTGCCTTGGTGAAGAAGATAATGAGAGAGAGGGAGGGAGAAAGGATGGGGTGGAGAATGAGAGACTGAGGAGAAAAGGTAGAGAAAGAGGGAGAAAGAGAGAACGTGTCAGTCTGTCAACCAGTCAGCCATTCAGCCGGTCAGCCAGTCAGCCGGTCAGATAATGCAGGAGCCCTGTCTACTCATAAAGACCCCTGGCCATGAAGGCCGTTATTCTGTCAGCCAAATTAAACCACTGGTCACTGACATGTTTGGTGTGTGTGGTGTGTTTGTGTGTGGTGTGTGGTGTTTGTGTGTGTTTGTATGTGTGTGTGTGTGTGTGTGTGTAAGTGAGTGATCTCCTTCATTACCTCTTCTCCTCCTTTTCAACGTTCTTTACTCCTCTTTTATATCCCATCATTTCTGAGATGTCAGCGAGAAGTGAAGAGATAAATTGAAGTGGTTTGGTGTGCCACAAAATTTAGCTTTGGTCTTCAGTCATGTGCAGGTTCATCTCTCAGATTCATATCTGCATTATTTTTTTTATATAAACTTCACTGTTGATCTCATGCTTTCGATTTGAAGGTTGCGTTCACGGAAATCTGCCATAAAGCTCCACTCTACTTCAACAACCTATATTGTCATTGGATGCCACTTTTAAATGAACAATACTGTATGTTAAGCGCTCTTGGAGGAGAATGCATTATCCAGCCAAACACCACTAGGAAGCTTGTCCCACATGTCATAAACCAGCCCTACCAACACCAGGTGGTGCTGTGAATGTCGCAACCAGGATGTGAACCTCTGGCCACAGTGGCGGGTGGCACAAAGATGCTGCTGTGCACCTACTGGCTACGGGACAAAAAACCTAATACATTTCCTGTATTTTTCTAGTTAAATGGTCATTACAAACTTCAGCTGACTTTAACCAAGGTGATTTGGCAATTAATAAACCTGCTCAAATGCCAATGTTAAATCTACTTATTTTTTTGCAAGCGGTGCCTAAAGTGAGTCAAAGGTTTCAAATGGCTATTTAAAGATAACTGGAGCGTGACCTACTGCGTTTCTTGGCACGCAGACTGGCTTAGGGACCGTCTAACTATCTAGTTGAAAAACGGTGAAATTCATCTCAGATCTCCTTTCCGCCATTGACTTCAGACAGGCCCGTTCTTTGGAAATGGATAAAGTAGTCTAATCTCTTCTTATCAATGCTGTACTGACAAGCTGGAAGCCTTTTTCATCGTGTTTGAGGAAAATAGCTGGCGGTCGGAGCTTTGGGGCTGCAGCTGAATCGAATCCTGAAGCCAACCAGGTGACCAATCAATCACTGTGCCCTTGAGTAGGGCAATTAACCCTAATTGCTTTGCTCACACTCGTAGCAACCCCCGACTGCTTCTATGAACTGTTAGGGTTAGGATGGATGTCACGTTTCGGTTTAAGATTGATGATGAAAAGAGGACTCATGAATCTGACTAGTTTGGCATTAAAACTGACAGGTAGCAGGGCATGATTGGATAATAAACAGGCTTGCTTCTTTACTTCACTACAGTATAACAGATGCCCATCCAAGTCTGTCACAAATGACACCCTATTGGCTGTCAAAGGTTTTGTACTTTATGTGTATTCATTTTATTGCCATGTATCTGGTTCATATTTTATTTATCTCTTTGAGGCACCTTTGGTCTTAAAATCTATGCAACTTTGAGTTTCTATTGGTCTACAGAAGACCTACAAAAGCCATCTTCTGCTCCTTTGCAAAATCCCTCTGCCAACACCTGGTTTGTAACATGCTACAGTTTACTCACTTCATGTTCAAGTATGAAAACAACTATTCAATTTGTGCCATCTTAATCTAGGTTTTGCATATTTAACTTTATTTCTAAAGATTTTGTAATCTAGTTGACCAAAAGGGAAACTAGTGAGAGGAGGAGTTGGTGTGAATGTGATGAAGGTCAGTCAGTCAACACCCACTGTGGAAGTAATAAAGGCCGGCAGAGAGGGTGGAAACTATTCGGGGATCTCTTCTTTATGGTGAAGTTGAACGTTTGGCATCTAAACCACACAAACATCTGAACAAATAAATTACATTTCACAGCCGTTTTCAGTGTAGGAGACCTCCTTGTCGCCCCCTGGAGGCCAGTTTTCACGTCAGTTTTCCCCACCTGGACAGACGTCTAATACTGACCTTTATCGGCAGTGATCAGCCTGGCAGTGTTTGTGTGACAGAGATATCATAATCCTGGTTTCCAGTTTGTGTAGGGATTAGAGTGCTTTATTGTCTGACAGCTCTAACTGGGAGGCTGACTGGATTGATTGACCACACACACACACACACACACACACACACACAGACACACACACACACACACACACACACACACACAC
>JACXGJ010013192.1:0-16705 GCA_016801105.1 Esox niger | reverse complement strand
TTCTCTCTCCCCATCATCTCATCCCTTCACATCATTCCCTCTCCACTGTATCACGGTACCCTCATTCTCTCTTCTCTCTCTCTCTATATTCTCACCCCTCTCTGCCTTTTGCCATCATATCACCCCTTCTTTGTCTATCTCCCTATTAAATACATACAGACAGGAAAGGGTTATGGTGAGTTGGGGGGGGGCAGTGCAGTGAGGTACAGGGCAACATAGAGAATTGACATGACACGGTTCTCCTTGGTAGAGGTGCAGTCAAAGATGGCTGGTGGGAAAGCTGTTTACACACATGGGAAGCATCATTGTGACATATTGTGTATGACTTTCTTTGATGTTTCAGACACGGCCAGCTGTTTGTGTATGTACCAAGCCTGTATGAAGTTGGGAATGATCTGAACATGTAAGGAATGAGGTAACTCATGAAAAGGTGCAGAGGTCACGCTCTACTAGGGTAACAACACAGAGGTCAGTCCATCGACACCAACTACAGGTGATTTATGATGGTCAGGTGTGACACATGGTTAGTAAGGCTAATACCGGATACCATATGCATAACAATCAAACCATAGGCAAGATTAAGGTTCAGCATGAAAAGATGTGGGTCTCTTATCCCTGGGGAAATATGTGGGGGACTAGCGTCCTCTTAGATCTCAGTCAAGGCCAAAGTGTGACAACACGCTTTAAAACATGAAAGAGTGGTTTTAGCCAGTTTATCCCTGTCAAGAGCTCTTTAGAGGTTTACACATCTATCGACAAAGTAGTCCTACAGAATCTGATTCCATATTGAATACCATGTACATTAGTGAGACAAGCATAACCAACAGACCTGGCAGGACCCAAGACTAGGAGTATGGCTTCAATAGACTCACCCATCTGTCTGACGTTAGGACCAATGGAAACAGATGTCGTTCTAATTGTATTTTTGTCCAAATTGCAAAATAGCTACTTAGGAAAGAAGCTAAAATAACATACAAACAACAGCAACTATGATAACAAGTGAGGTTGGAATGAAATGAGAAAGAGATCAAAAACATAGGGCTTTACAAATTCAACGTTCTCTTTGAAAGAGGATCTCCTAACATTACTGCCTCAGTATTGATTTACTCTGCAATTTTGTGTTTCCCTCCCCATGCCAGCTCCCCAATCTTGGTCGGTGGAGCAGGAGGTCCCTGCAAATAGCACTCATCCAATTTTTTCCAAAACATAAAAGATGAATACCTCGATGATTTGCTGACAAATGAAAACAAAAGGTAAGAGAGCTCAGATTGGTACTTGAAGACATTCTTGAATGCAAAATTAGATATCTACAAACCTGGAAGTTACTTTTATAAATCATAATGTTATACAGGCGGCACTTTGTCTATATGATGATTAATGTGTAGGCCTTACTTAAAACAACTCAATATTGCTCATAGTGGTTTTATGCTAGATATCTGTAAAAAGTATTTATATAAAGTGACTTGTAAAATAAACGTAATTAATTGAACTAGTGTTTGTACCCATTATTTATGTATATTACAGTGGTGATCAATCTACGATGTAGCCCAGCAATGCCAGGAATGGGATGACATACAGTCATTCAATAGTGTAGACATACTGGGAACTGATCTGTCGCTATATGGTTGTGAATGTATTTGTATAGATAAAGGTTTCAGTAGACGGTTCCAGAAAGCTAGCAATTAGTTGAAAGTTTCATAGAACAGTGTTACTACTGGCTACAATGCAACAGAAGCCAAAAAATTGGCTTTGCACTTTTCATCCAAAGATGAAAATATAAAGATAACTTGGATTTTGCATTTCAGTCCAAATCACATCAAGTAGACAGTGGGCTCTCTGAACACATCAGCTATTCCATTTCAAAGCCCGGCAGTTCCATTTGAAATAGCTCAGGGTTACGGGTCATTATGCTGCCTTGTAGCTCGTAAATGTATTCAGGCCTCCTACGGAAAAGATAGGAGATACAGCATGTCTTCAAATGATTCCCCACACTGCCCCTTTGTCAGTTCTATCTGTGGCTGTGCTTTGGTATAACAAAGTAACTGACGTCCATATCCCCACACACACACTTATATTTCAATGCCAAGCACAGAAATAGCCTAATTGAGCTACAGTAATGTCAGGCTCTTCAAAGGTTTGCACATAATCATGACTTACAGCTACAGTCATGCCACCATTTGTCAGAAATAAATAATCATATTACAGTTAGTTTATGTTATGACTCACAACTCAGCCCAAATGCCATTAAACAGGTAATAAATGTGTTATAAAGCAGTTACAAGCCCCTGAGGCCAATGGGGGTGCAGCAGTACTGTGTTTTACGAGACAGTGTTTATTACAGGCTAGGCCTTATCATTATGGACTACAGAGCCTCAATGTTCAGGGCCTGCTGGTGCTAACAAAAAGTCCTGTAGACATTAGCCAATCAATGCTAGGCTAATGGGGATATTTCTGATAATATTACAAGACCTGTAGGTCTGAATATTATTAACCTGTGCAAGCTCGGCTAAGGGTATAGCCTAACTGGTGCTCCGGATAATGGTATAGCCTAACTGGTGCTCGGCTAATGGTATTGCCAAACTGGTGCTCGGCTAATGGTATAGCCTAACTGATGCTAGGCAAATGGTATAGCCTAACTGATGCTAGGCAAATGGAGCTGAAAGTACTGTTGATGAGATGCAGATATCTGCATGTAGACAAAGTGCATTTTCTGTTTAAATCTTGCCCAGTATAATTGTTTTACTATTTACAAGTAATATTCACAAAGAGCCTTGGGGGTAATACAGGTTTATGAACAGGTAGGTAGGGAATGCAGCAGGCAGACAATACACTGCAACACATTAAAAAAAAATTCATTAATTGAAAAATTTAATTTGTTTTTAGATAGACATATACTGTACAGTGCCTTCCAAAAATATTCAGACCCCTTCCCTCTCAACACAATTTGTTGTGTTATAGACTGATTCATATTATATTTTTGCCATTAATCTACACACAACATCTCACACTGACAAACCCAAAACACGTTTTTTAGAAATGTATTTCAATTTATTTAAATTAAAACTAACATATTTCAGTGCTGACAACAGTACTTATAGAAGTACTATATGGCAGCGCTCACAACTTTAAGTCTTTTGGCCACTGCCACCATTTTTCACCTGAATATGAGCCATTTCTCACATTCTTTTTTGCAGATCCCCCCAAGCTCTGTCAGATGGATGGGGAGGGTTGGTGGATTACAATCTTCAGGTTTCCCCACAGATGTTCAATGGGATTTATGTCTTGGCTTTGGCTGGGTCACTTAAGGAAAAAAAATAAAAAAGATTGTGACAGGAAAAGTACATGTGTGTGTGTGAATATTCTTTGAGTGTGTTCATGTGATGCATGAAAGTATGTATGTTTGACTTTGTGTGGAATGCGTGTGTGTTTGTGTGTGGAAGGCCGAATCGATATAAAGACGCTCAAATTAAAGCTGACTGTCTGCACTTTAACCTATTAGTCATTGTTTAGTTTCAAACCCAATGTGCTGGAGTACAGAGCCAAAACAACAAATGTTTTTTTAATGACTGCACTATATTTGAACACATTCTAACCTGACCAGTGCTATGCAAACTACTGGTGGCAACAGTAACACATATCCCGTAAACATATGTTTGATAAGCACTAGGCTAGGCTAATGAAGGTCACTAGGCTGCCATAACAGTGTCAGGTGATACTTCCATCCCATTCCAAAGGTCAGAGTGGTAATGAGAAATGCTAGTGGCAGGAGAAGAAATGTGAGGACGACAAGCGACTAACATGTGGGTTAATACAAATATTGACCTGCAGTCACCCACGGCACAATAAATAGAAGGCCTGGCACACTGTCTTCACTGACACATCGAATCACACTCACCCCCGCAGACAGGTTCCATAGACAGGCATGTGTCTGTTCAGTGGTAGCTGTGCTTTCATCTTTAAAGTAAACAACACCATGGACGCAGGTCGACGCTTTATCCCTACAGACCAACCCAGCCACCCCATTTCACCAGGTTGAGACAATACAAACATAAACTGTCTTGACTCA
Organism: Esox niger; assembly: GCA_016801105.1. Classification (NCBI taxonomy): domain Eukaryota; kingdom Metazoa; phylum Chordata; class Actinopteri; order Esociformes; family Esocidae; genus Esox; species Esox niger. The sequence goes on along the minus strand of JACXGJ010013192.1, from coordinate 12,639 downwards.
TTTCTTATTCTGGATACGTGGTACTGTAGGCAAATGGATGGGTAGATTCATATTAAGCCCTAGCTGTAGTCAGTGTTAGACCATTTGCATATGAGAAGCGTTTTCAGAAAGCTTGTCTATAATGTATAAGAGCCTTTTAGTCTGTGTTTACTGGTACACAGTTTCCACCCGCACTGACAATCCAAGCACGGTTTTGCTTCATTTTGTGAGACATGCTGCATTGAATAATTCAGTCACTCATCTCTGGCAGAGCAGTTCATTTGAAAACACACACACACACACAGTCTATATACAGTAGATGCTACAACAGCAACAAACCAGTCCTTTAGAAGAGGGGAATCCTATTATCAAACCGTCAGATCCTGTCTAGTGTTATGTCTTTCTACACTGGGACCTTTGTGTGTGTGTGCGTGTGTGTGCATGTGTGTGCATTAGGAGAACATGAGGTGGTTCAGTCAATTTGGAGATGAACTCCAACAGTATTTGCATAGTGAGAAATGCTTTTGCTCTGTATTCCAGTACTCATGACCGTAAACTGTAAAATAACTGTCTGTCCGAAATCCAGGCCGAGAGCTCTCATTGGAAGGTATTTCTATTGCCATTCAATCTGGTCGGCACATTTCGAACATAGTCCCTCCATCTTAGGCCAAAGCTATTTGGCCACGTCATAGCTGTTTGTTATCAGGCCGTTGTAGTGGTTTGCATTGTAAGTGCAATCAAGTGTTCAATTAATATCAGGTTCACTCTTCAGAGGTAGTAATGGCTGTGTCAGACATCACATTCGGCTGAAAACGTCACTGACCAAAACACAGAGGATGGACTTCAAAGTGCACAACACTATATAGGATGGCCTAAGAAGTACCTTGAAAATTCTGCAGAGTATTGCAGACAGATGAGACTATGATTAACATAATAATGGGTGAGTGTGAAAAGAAGGTGATTTGCATAGCAGCTCTTCTCTGAATAAGGTGTATGGGTGCTATTTTCTGGGCCTTTATGGCTGCCACTGGAACTGGCCTACTTGGCTATACTGATGATGGAACTGCTCAAGGCAAATGCAGGAATTTTTCTAGAAACATTTTGGTTGAAGTTAGAAAACCAAACTATAGTTTTGTTGACCATGGTATGCCCAGGTCCATGCACATTTATGACCCGTCATCAGAGACCAGAGTTTAAGACCCGTCTTCACTTCTATTTCTACTGTTCACAGGTCTCCTTCTGATTACTACCATCAAATTGCATACCCCTATTTTAAATAAGAAAGGACAGTCATTGGGGGGAAAAAAGAAAGGAAGAAATCCTTCTCTTGGTATCTTCCCAATTAGAGAATAAACCAAACGAAGGAACCAAGTAAGAGGAGTCAAGAGAAGGAAACCAGTCAGAGAAGAAACCCATAGAAGGAACCCAGATAAAGAACTCAGTTAGTGAAGGAACTCAGAGAAGGAACTTAGTAAAAGAAGCAACCCATTTAGAGGAGAAACCAAGAGATGGAGCCTAGTAAAGGAAGGTACCCAGTAAGAGAAAGAACCTAGATGTCCCCAGTATGTGCAGAACAAGCACCTTCCCTGTTCAGCATACATAATTTACCCAGGAAGAATTGGGTTTTAAATGGCCCTGAAATATACATGCAGCATATGTTAATTTGACCGAGTTCTCTCACATGGTGTATTTGCATGAAAGACATCAGAAATAGCATGCGATGTAGAGAGGTCCTGAAACAAGCAGGCTTGGGATATGTAATGATAGTGGCCTGGGTAGGAGGGAAGGGAGAAGGTGGTGAGTATGGGGAAGTGGGGGCAACAGACATGAGGATGTCAGAGTTTATAAATGGGTGAGGAAATGTCTTCATCCCAAGTTTGGAAGTCCCCCCTGTTTTGGCCGACACAGGCTCCGCCAAATTCCCAGCAGTGGCTCTTAACAGGGCCTTCCTGCAGTGCAGTCAGCCTGCTCCTTCTGCTTTAACAACATCCCTCCCAGTCGAAACACACACTACTCCCCCTGCCTTAAAAAAATCCCTCCCAGCCGACACCTTCATCGCCCTGCCAACAGACAGCACACACAATCTGGTCCCAGTCTACACACTACAGCAGTCACACACAAAACAAAAGCATATTTACATCTGCACACACATGGGTCAAACTCATTTTTGTGTTTTAAGGGTTGTTAGCATGAGTTAAGGATGGGGGCGTGTTAGTGTGTGTCAAGGGTGGGGGCGTGTTAGTGTGTGTTACGGGTGGGGGCGTGTTAGTGTGTTACGGGTGGGGGCGTGTTAGTGTGTTACGGGTGGGGGCGTGTTAGTGTGTTAAGGTCGGGGGTGTGTTACTGTGTGAAGGGGGGTGTTAGTGTGTTAAGGGTGGGGGCATGTTAGTGTGTGTTAAGGCCTGTCGATGCTCTTTCTTGTGCTGGAAGACAACACAAACACAGAGCAGGAGACAGTACCTACTACCAACCCCGCCATACTGCTGTGCTGCCATGTTGCCGGGTGAAACCCTAGTAATTACAGCAGAACAGCATGAACCAGTCTGGGCCTCCAAATGGCACCATATGTTTTCCCAGACTAACCGGCTGAATAAATGGCATTTACCCATTCAGGGTGCAGTGTGCTGTGTCTGGGAATCCCTCACTAACTAAATAACAGTCAGTAACGCTCTTATAAAACAGACCCCCACTCCTCTCCTATAAACATTAGCCATAAGCTTGTGGGTCATTTACTAACGCTGACCCGCCATGCACACTCACACCTCCGTTCCTGTTCCGTTTAACCATTTACACAGCCTTTTGGGTTCCATGTCAAACACACCCAGTCAGAGGCGGCTGTGTGTGAGTTTTCCTCCATTTGTCAATGGTTTAGCCAAATGTAAAATATGTTTGGTTAATCAGAAACGGGGTCTGACAGAAGGTGAAGTCAGAGTGTCAGGGTGTGGCTGACTGGTCATGTCCATCCATCTCTTCAGGGATGACAAGTGTTGACTGCTGTCTAACTGAGAGGACCTATAGCTGTAGGGTCAACAGTGACAGAGGTCACAGCCAATGACCCTGTGAAAGAAAACTTCTAATGAATACCCTGTGCCTGTAACTTTCTAATGCCATCAACCCTGCACAGAGTTTTCTAAAATATAACTTTAAAAGAGGAATAAATAAACCAAATATGCAGACATTACATTTTAAAACAGTCACCGGCTCATGTTGTTTCCTATCAAATCAAAATGCTATCTCTATCACTAATTAATAAAGGCATACAGTATCAATAGGACCGGTAGTACATTCCTTTCTAATGACTCATTCATTGAAACACTTTGTTGCAGTGACCTCTTTTAAGAACTGATCTCTCCCCCTCTATGTGTTATTCCTAAATGTGCTGCTAACATAGTAAATCACTTTGTTAATGAGAACTGCCTTCACAGCAGCAGTTAGAGACGACTATCGAGAGGAGAAAACAAAACTAAAGAATGTCAGTAAATATGGACCCTAATTAGTAGGACAGGGTTGAAGATACAGATAAGACATCTTAGCAGCCGTGAGGGCAAGTCGACACACACAAACACACACGCACTGAGGAAATCAATGTTTTAAGCCCTAGATACATGTGTTTGATGTATCTGACGCCACCAGCCTCCTATTCACATAGAAGTAATACAGCAGATATTCTTATCTAGAGCAACTGCTAGTGAGTGCCGCATGTTTCTCACTCACTTTTTACAGGAAATTAATCACGGTATTGCATGCGCCCTATTCTTACCAAATAAAATATACAGGACCCTGAGCTAAATGCCTGCTTCATCCTAAATCAGCTAAATATAACTTTCACTAAAGTAAGTCTGAGAAATAGAGACAATGCTGAATATATTGACAACCTGTTGAAAAAAGCTTTTGCAAATGTGTGTATATATATATATATATATATATATATATATATATATATATATATATATATATATATATATAAAATTTACAATTATGACATGGAAGTAAAGTGTCATGTTGTTGTTGATGTCACCGGACCTGGACTGATTTTAAAATAGTACGCAGTAGAAAGGGAGCAGCCCAAGGTAACAAATCAGCTAGATAACTTGCTAGCCAGCTAATGTTAGCAAAGGTTGTTTCTCTAAACCCAAATCTAGTTAGCTAGTGTTCAAAATAAGCAGTCTACACATCAAATCAGTTAATTTAGTCAGCTCTAACTTGCTGTTTTAATTGTAAGTATGCAAGCCAATGCAAGCTAGTATTACATTACGCTCACTAAATCCAACGAACAATGAAGTGTGACCAGTTAAGGCTGCTTGCTCAAATCCCAGTAGCAACCAGGTTTGTCCTTCATCCTAATAACTCCAAGGGGCCCCAATTTGGATTTCGCATTTCTCCGTTTTCAATGGTTTGTGGTGAAAGCAGAAGTTACAATTTGCTATGTGCAATTGAGCACCAAAACAAAGTATTTCATTTGTTCAGTAATCATTCAGGATGTTGGCCTTTTACCCAACAGCCAGGTGTGTGTCTCAGTATGTCATATGGTACTACAAAGAGACCACTGTGTACAGGTGGGCCAGCAACTGCAGGAAGGCCTGCTGGTGCAGCTCTGACCTCTGCAAGGCTCTAACTCACTGTCCAGCTGGATGGGCTGTGACCCCCCATATCACCATGGAGACCTGTCCTTGTCCCTCTGCAGCGCGTCCTTTACTTCACAGTACGTGGCAGTACATTAAAGAAATGATGTAAGTGAGTGACACTGTTTAAAAAGTTGTTTATACAGTACAAAACTCCCCATTCTGAAGTCACTATATAGCAGCTACTCTTGACCTATACTGCCAAATGTAATGAAAAGCAACTAAATTCTTCTCCAATCCAACACACATACCCGCATGGCAGTGATGACCAGACTGCTGTTATCCATATACTGGCCCAGAGACCAGAGTGGTCCCATCTGTGATGGAGGCATTTAAGGATGTCAAAGCTAACTCAAACTAGCCTGGGTCTATGTAGTGCCTCTGTTCTGCTGGCCTGACCAGGCAATGCAGCCTACTGTCAAACAAATGACGCCGTGAGCTGTGCTCTCCCTCCCAGGCACATAAGATACAATTATTGTGCAGCCAGGATGCCAACACACACACACACGCAGTCTGTCAGCCCAGGGGTTTAATTAGCTTGGCATGGGTGCCACTTATAATCACCTGCCATTACCGGCCCAGCCCGCATCTGCTTACAGCGTCTGTCAGTGGCAGGCAGGACGCAGAGTGTGTGTGCCACCCAATTTGATACACACACACACACACACACACACACACACACACACACACACACACACTTACACAAGCACAGGGACAGAAATTATACATGGGAATATTTCACATTTGAATAATAAAATAACGGAGAGTTAGGAATGATTGTTTAGGTAATGATTAATCATTTAATCCAGTATTTTGGGTCAACAAAAGCTTTTATTTTGAAGGGCTACTGCTACATACAGCCAGGCAGTGCTTTGCTTACTGTTGCAGGCTGAAATAACCAACATTTATTTCAATTATGTAGATAATTATCTGTTTATTTGGACTCACAGATTTTGGCATGAATTGACTTCTTTGAGTGACCACAGCTTTTTAAAAACATCCCAAATTTTCCCAGTGATCATGCTGTTTCTGTACACCGTCTGGTATCTGTCTTGACACAAAATGATTTACCGTGTGTCTGCTAATTAATTAGATATGTGATTTTTATTTATTTTTGCAATTATTCAAACTTGCATGGTCAATAAACAAAATAACCTTAGTTTCTGATTTTCGCCGTTCACAATATTATTAATGGTTGACTTGCCAATTTATTGTCTTTTATTTGCACTGAAATACTGTTCATTAACAACTAGATTTGTACACATTTGTGGCTGATTCTATTATTACATACTCTTCTCAAATTGACAATGCACAGGACCCCTACCCAAGATATCATACTGTGATTTCTTGAGAACAGGAGGAAATAAAGACATAACAAAGACGAGCGAATCTTAGCCCCAAACACTGCAAAAAGTGAAGTTAAAAGGCCCCATGGGGAGGTGCATCTTATGTGTGTTAACCAATAGAAACAAAATTTGTCTGTTACCAAGGAACAAACCGCTACAGTACAGTAAGTATGGTCAGCAGTCAGTACAGTCTGTAGTCAAGAGTCAGTAGTCATTAGTCATTATAGCCAGTATAGCCAGTAGTCAGCAGGGAGTCAGTTGTCAGTATTGTAAGAACAGTCAGAACAGCCCGTATAGTCAGAACATTCAGTAGTCAGAACAGTGAGAAAAGACAGCAGTCAGTGCAGTCAGAATATTCAGAACAGTCAGTGCTAGTTCACCTATGCCAAGTCAATATGTAGAGCATAATAATCCCCAGCGTTGCCTATTCATCTACACAAGTTCCCATTCAGCTGTAACCAGGCCGCAACATTGTGCGGCTGCTTCTCAAACATCTGTCGGGGAGTTGTGTGGGTACACTAATTACAAATATCTGCACTAATCCTGGGGCGATAAGACAGTCATTACTCCAAGAGACATTTATCACTGTGGGATTGATGACCCATTTCGCAGGCAGCCTTTGTAAAAGGAAGTGAAAGCGAGGAGATATCTCTCTATCCTACATCTGTACTGAAGCCATCCATTCCTCTGTCAAGAGGCACCGTCGTTAGAAGTCTAATTAACAGCCATGATTTTGGTCTAATAGAATTCGCTGGGATCTGCAGATTGACTTCTTGGAGGAGAAAAGACTGTCTTTCAATATGTCCTTTTTCTGTGAATTGCTAGTCAGGGTGGAGTGGTTGGTCTGGTCTTTACTCAGTCAAGGACAACCAGTACAGCACTTCTACATTTTAACATGCGGACTGCTCACTAGCATTCACTAGTAGTACAACCTCAATTACAACCGACAGAATAACTCAACTTATTAATGTCTGCATTAACACGATCAAACATACTGAACATTTCTTCATTCTATTTTTCAGATTCTCTCACACACACACACACACACAACGGCAGTTGATCACAGTAGGTGAGAGGCAAGGGTCTAGCCACCTGCCTGCCGTGTCCCAGTGTCTATAGCAGTAATGAACAGAGACAGCTTGGGGACCGCCAGCCTGCTGTCTACACTGTCACGCACACCTGCACACACACACACACACACACACACACACACACACACACACACACCACCTCTACAGGGGTGAGAGGCTGCTGCCGGGGGCCAGGGGTGACAGGGGCACCAGAGATGCCCCACATAGTGACAGGTAAGTCCTACCTGTCTGCCCAAGTAAGACCCACCCCAACTCACACACGCACGCACGCACGCACACACACACACACAGCCTCCCTCTCTCCCATTCTGACCCTGTGTAATTCTTCCAGAACCCATGCGCTGACAGGAGCAGCTGCAGTGACTACAGTAGACAGATGAAATGTTCATAACTATCTCCTCCAACTTACATCTTCACCTTCAGGATAATTTATGACCCACACGCCAGCCTTGAAGAGACAATATGCTTGCCATGAAATGAAGTGTTCCAGAGGTGTATGGAGGTTATAATTAAGACAATTGAGTGGAGGGGGGTGGGGGACCACATGGTAGGTGTAAGCATTGGTGTGTGTGTGTGTGTGTGTGTGTGTGTGTGCACCTCACGTCACATCAGGTTATTCAACGATATGGTAAGATTAATTACATGGTACCCTTTCTGCTACACCCCCAGAAAACAATCCAACCCCCTCAAACAAACCCCCATTCTTCCCTAGTGTACAAAGAGAAACAGAGAGGAAAAATAGAGAGTAAGAGTGAGCGAGGGGATCTATAACGACGTGAGCAACCAGAAAATCACTGTTATTAGCCATCCATTAACTAATGAAACATCTCAGTAAGTAGCCAATTACAGCTCATGCCTGTTCAATACAGAAACACATATTTCAAATTCCAATTTTTTCACAAAGGAGAAAATAACCTGCTTTACGAGACAATGTTCAAACGGTTCACTGGCTCACCATGAAGCACTAAGCAGAGGTATGTTACAGGAAAACATCTAGTTGGTTGTCTGGTGAGGGAGGAACAATGCACAGTGATTTCTTGTAATGGGCCATGATTCCATGCTCTTGTTATTTGGTTCCCAAGCATGCCATATATCCTCCTCCCATCATGCTCTTTGGTTTGGTGCCTGACCACTTTGCCTGTCTCTCCCAATCCTGCAACATCGTTTCCATATTAAAAGCAATGCTTAATGACCCAAATGTCTCTGCAACAAGTGGCCCTAAATGTCTGTGGTGCTTTAATAACATGCGCTCTCTCTCTGTCTATCTTTCTCTCCCTCTCTCCTCCCCTATTACTGGGAAAAGTGTAATTATGAAATTACTGCTTCCATTAAGAGCTGGGAGCAATTTAACACAGTTGGATTTTTTTTCCCAGAGTCAAGGACAAATAGTGAATTTGGGAGGGGGTGAGGCTTTGCTAGGATGTTATGCACAAAATCAGGAACATCTGAGCAACTCGCATTTCAACATCGACCCCCCAAAATGAGGTTAACCATTTATCTGAGGCTGTGATTAGGCGGCAGTGTAAAATTCCAAACCAGATATGTACATGTACCTACATGAAGAGTGGGAACAGCTTTTGGGCTTGTCTCATCTGCATAGATGAAACAACATTATTCTTCCTCTTCAATGGAACATTCCATGCTAACTGAGACGTGTTCTCCAGGTACTTTCCAACCATGCGGCCGCGAAGCCAAGCCAAGAGAATGAGAGGGCAAAACATGCTATGGGGCTGAGTCTGACGACGGCAACGCTGTGCTGGATTTACTGCTAAATAGGGCGAGGGGGGGGGAACATCCCAATTCACACCTCAAACACACAGGCCACAGGCTCCCTGATAGCATGGCACATACACTGCCAGAAAGACCACACACACTTGTTTTGGATAAAGACAGACAAATTAGACAACGGTTTTCTGAGGTAACCATCACTTACATGGTAATTATAGCTATATTGCGCCATTGACGGCATCAGGGGCAATGGAGTGAACGAGAAAATGTCTAAGAGATGTCTTTGATTAACCTGTCCCCTCCGGTGACAACTACATCACAAAGCTCTGTTCAACAACAGCCCTCAACCAACACGCCAGCCACCCCCATCACCTGCCACCCTCTACTTTGGGGGCCAAGCCACCCACACTAATTAAACAAATGAGAGCAAAGCTGTACACAAGCAATTAATGAAGTTTAGCGTTAAGCAACACGCCGACTCGCCCCGCAACTTCCAACAGATCAAGCGATCACGTGGGAATGTTGATTCATCCCTTCACGTGACATTCCCCTCGCCTTGCCACGTAAGTCAGCCTGTGAAGATCAGGCAGACATAGTGTTGGGGTTTTAGAGGCAGACACACATGTTGTTGAAGAACAAAGTTGTTACATAAAAAGCTTTGCCGTTAACTGGCAAACAGATGACTGCTTGGATACAGGTGTCAACGCTCCCCAATGGCCTGTGTGGTGAAAAGGGACTCGTCCGCTAGGGACTCATCCCGCCCCCAACAGCATGGCGTCTCCATCTACAGGCGCTCCAGCTCCGTTCAGATGGTCTGTCACTGTTTCACTGCAGCCTGGACGTTAGTAGACTGACCCCACTCTATTGTGGAACCCTTGTTTTAAATTCCCATCTGGGATAGGGGGGCCCTCATTGTCCCCTCTCACTCTGTCCCGCCCTGGCGAGGGGGACTCTGTCACCGGGAACACAAAGGACATGTCATCATCCCGGTGGAGGACCGTCGAGGAGGGGGGGGGTGCTTGACGTGAGAGGGAGGTCTCTCACTCTCAGTGACACGGCAGGGGTGCAACTGGTGGCTGACACAGTGGAGAGGGTCACCAAGCCTGGACATAACTCCAGCCTGGCCCATGTGACCCTGCCGAAGCCCCGGATAACCCCTGGGTTTGATGACAAGCTGAGCTCTTTGTGTGAGAGTGCTGTACCCAGGTGAGGCCATGGGGGGACCGGGGGGGGAGAGGGAGACAGGGGAGAGAGAGGGGGAGGGACAATGGCAGGAAACAAAGGCAGGGCGGAGGCTGGAAGAGGCTGGGTGAGGGGAAGATTGCCCCCAGGTCATAGGTCAGGGCTGGACAGCCAAGTGATGAGTGCAGCTGTATGGAGCTATTAGACCTTCTATAACTCTCAATCTATCAACGAACAGGACCTATATCATTCCCTCTATTTCTTGGCCTATATATATATAGCTCTTATTTATATTGGAATTTAATACATTTGAATACAGATTACAATAACAAATGTTTACTAACAAAAGAATATTTTACACACAAGATTGTGATGAAGATGAAGGTATGTCAGATGTCGTATTATTATCTAGGCCTACGCAGTTGGAACAAACATGCAAATAGTAGAAAAACTAGTTGGGTGGCTACATGTAACTGAAGATAATGACAAATGTGCAGAAAGACTGTAGGGACCGCCTATAGATCTACATCAGACTGTTAAGAAACAAATCTGACTCAGCAACTTACGCAATTCTAGATATTTTGAGGGAGACTAATAACAAACGACAACGATGCACATGTTAAACTGGAGTAAGACATGGGGGGAGAAGGCATTGTGTTGTCAGGAAGTGGAATGGTGTGAGGTCATGCAGTTTTCCATCGGAAGATGAACTGCTGAGCCCCAGGAACACGGCAGCTTTGATTTACACAGTCCAAGCTGTCCAACTGCTTCCCAGGTCAAAGGCCACACACACACACTCCCCAAGCACACACACACACCTACGGCTCTGTCCAAACCAACTGAGCGGACAGGGCTGCTAAGTCAGCCAGACCCTTCCACTGACACATAAACACCCAGTCGAACCCTCCCACCCTCCTCCACCTCTACTCCTCCAACCTCACCGCCCTCAGCCCTGCACACCGATCCCACACTCCTTTTCCACAGGGCCCAGGGATGGAACAGAGGAGAATGACAGAGGGCTAGCAAAGACAGTTAGAGGCAGAATGAACAGAATAAAAGAAAGCAAGAGAAAAGCCACAGAGAAGGGCCAGATGGGTACCTTCACAGTCCATTTATCAAACCGAATGTGGCTCCCCTCTCTCCTCCCAACCGCCTCCTCCTCCTCCCATTGCTCTCATGTCCTAAACCCCCATGTAATTCTCTAATCATTTTCATTATCATATAATGACCTTACAAAGCCTACAGCAGTTTGCACGGTCAGTACAAAACTCACAGCTGTTCCCTTCAGTGTTTGCGAGTTGGCTGTGACAATGCAGCCTTTTTATTGGTCCAAAGGCATGACCTTTGGCTCTCATAGGCCAGCACCGGGTGAACTTGCTCAGGAGGTTCGGTGGTGGCCGCAGGCTTATCACAGGACACAACACCAGTCAAGAAGTTAAGACATGCTAAAACAAGAATGACAAAGTCATGATTCATGTTTAGACCACTAGTCAACAGAGTCAGACCCAAGTCTCAGAAAATCCAGCCAACCACCAACTCAACAGCTCCAGTATTACACAGCTACCAGGGGTTGGATAATCGGAATGGCGAAGGATGGATGCGGGGTGTTTGCTCTTCAACTACCGCGCTTCAGTACAGCACCTTCACAGTCACTGACCTGATGACAAATGATGTACAGTATCTGACAACACAAACTGAATATGACCAGCGAATTCCAGGAGCTGAATGTAATGACTTGGTGAGAGCGGAGGCTTTTTTCTGGCAAGACATGTAAAGTCGTATTGACATGGAGGAGACATCTACCTCTAGTTTTAAGCAGACATGATGGCCCAAAAAGTCTGCAAACTTCGACAATTCTCTAACTGCAATCTTTGGATTTTTTCAGGCATTTCGATTTTTTTTATATACCTTGCCTCCTTTTTGAAGGTCAACCACATTTTGTCTCATTTCATTTGTGTTCTCGGATCTTACCCATGTCGATTAATGAATACAGTTAGGGAGGGATAGACGGACGCGTTAGATGTTCTCAAATGAACATTTTATATGTATACTATCTGTACATAAAATTCCACATGTATATATATATATATATATATATATATATATATATATATATATATATATATATATATGAGTGACGGTGCCCCCACAATCATCCGACCTCAACTCAATTGAGATAGTGTGGGATGAGTTGGACCGCAGAAAGAACGAAGCCAATAAGTGCCCAACATACACGGGAAGTACTTGAAGAAATTTGGAAAAGCATTCCTAGTGACTCCATCATGACGCTGGTTGAGAGAATGCAAAGAGTGTGCAAAGCTGTCAAGGCCAAATACGTCTACTTTGAAGAATCTATAATAGGAAATGTATCTTAATATGTTCAACACAATTTGTCATTACTTCATGATTCCATGTGTCATTAAATAGCTTTGATTTCGTCACTATTATTTTACAATGTGAAAAAAAAAATGTAAGTAGGTGTGTCCAAACTTTTGAGTGGTATTGTGTATGTTAATAATATTATACACATTTACATACACACATTTCTCAATATGAATCCATTGGATACTAATACAGAGTAAAAAAAGCTCCTAAGAATGAAAAAAGGGCCTTATAACTTCACTAAGGTAGCAGGGATGAATGAATGGATGGATGGATGAATGGATGGATGGATGGATGGATGGATGGATG
>JACXGJ010013190.1:0-16706 GCA_016801105.1 Esox niger | reverse complement strand
AGGCACGTGAAGAGGGCTGTTTTGGCGCTGAGGCACATGCAGAGGGGTAAATCCAAAAGTGCTCACTTGTTCTCGGAGTCAGCAGGGGGGTGCTCCTCTCCCTCAGGGGTCTCCTCAGGGGCAACAGTCTGTTCAGCATCTCCACTGGAAACACAAAGTCAGCAGCACTTAGAGGCTCATCCAGGGGAAATTAAACAGCCAGTCTACATCAACAAAGGACCTGCCTGTGAATAACCTTGCCTACACAGCGATGGTCTTCGATCCCTGGTCACTTTGTCTGAACACCCACCTGACTTCGTCTTTGGGGTTCCCCCAATTGTGGGGGGCACTTCCGCCACGCTTCTCCTCCGATTTCTGACTGCTGAGACAAGAAAAAACTCAATTATTTGATTATTTGTTCAAATTATTTATTTGAATAGATAAGCCACAGTTAGATCAAATTTATAAAATGTACAAATGTTAAAGCAACAGTCATTCACAAAAACATTATTCTGAAGAGCATGCATTTCCCATATAACCGAAGAGTTGTCTACCCGCTACAGAGTCTAGTTTGAGGAACTCCCCTCACCTGGTTCTCTACTATAGGTCTTGGATCGGATACCAGTTGAAAAGTAAAAACCAAAGCCCACTGGTCCCAGCGTGTTATGATTGACAGCCCTCATATAAAGAGACCTTAAAGATCACTAGAGAACCATTTAGTCTGTTTTGACTCAATAAATTAAAGAAGTGGACACAGTTAATCCTCATAATTACAGGCCTGGGGCAAGATTTTTTTTCTATCAAGCAACAAGGAGTTTCTTTCTTGAATTGATAAATACATGCAGATTTTTAATTCATCAGTCAGCTTAAATTTCAGACCCCCCCCACCCCAAAAAAGCCTCTAGAGAGCAGAAATGCCTCACGGTTTGTCGCTGCCGCTGTGTCTGTCAAAGTCCCTCTTCCCGCGGGAGTCGAAGCCGTCGGCCCGGCCCATGCCCCGCCCCCTTCCACCACGACCACCACGAGCGCCACCACGCCCTCTGGGGGGCCGATCTCCAAGAGGCCTAACGAGGGACACAGACAGACCTGCAGAATCAGCATCAAGCAGCATATAGTTTGGGGATGTATTTATTCAGCCTAACAAAACATTCTGGCACCACCGTGCCTAAAAGGCCAGGCTAGTCGCCCCCCCCCCCTTCACTCAAATATGCACTTAAATATTTTTCTGACCTGAAATCAAAGGCAAAAATAGTCAAGGCAAAAGACAAACAAATCTGGATGGTAACTAATAACTTTCAACAGGGGCCTTGTATAAATCGCTAATGTTTCCTACACTCCTTTAGTGCAACGATGGTACACTGCTGAATCTATGCAGTCACAGCAGAACAATATATTTTGGGTGCGATGAGAGCATGCAATCCGACTCCCTTATCAACATTTGGGGTTGCCAGGCAATCTAGGTTTGATGTGCACCACTCACAGATTGTCCCGCCCTCCTACTAGGCTAGAGAGCGCTAGCTACTACAGGAAAACAAGAGCGGAATTTGTTTCTGCTTTAACCACGCTAGATGTTATTTAACATGTCAAGTACTATAAGGAAGCCGGACAAAATTAATGAGTAGTGAAAGCAGCGCTCGATCTCATGTGACTAGCAGACGTTACCCGACGGATGAGTTTGCCACTGTTCCAAGGAAAGGGAGAAGGAGCAAGTCCAAACACATCTGTGACACTACCTGTCCCTATTGCAATCACAGACAGTGGCAGCGAAGAAGCGTGAGCACTGTAACCTACTAGACCAGAGCACTGAATGATCCTTTCCCTGTGCAGAGTCATTTTACACCCCCAAATCTCCTTTGAGTGTTGCTTCTAATACTTGCATTTTTTGTTCACATGCTTGTTGGTCTTAGTTTCAACTGCAACTTCTAACGAAGATGTCAGATTACAACAGTACAGACCGATTCAAGCTAGCAGCTCTCTGTCTCGTTTATTATATTTTTGTTTAACCGTGGTATTTTTAACTAGTAATACACACATAACTTAAAACCACTTCACCGTATGCTCATTTGTTAGGGGTGTTTTACTGTGTAATTGGTGGAAAACATTTTGCCTGACAAATCTGAGTAGCTAGTGGGTTTTCTACCTGCCTGAGTTAAAATGACATGGTTGGTTTGTATCAAGCAACAACATAAATTCTTAAGACAACAGTTGATTACTGTGCATACAATCACATGAAGAAAGCAATTGGCCCTGGATCCCTCCTGGCCTGGGACAACAGGTTCCCCTGCTGCTAACAGAATCCTGTAGGAAAAAAAATGACAATTTCAAAAAAGAGAGACTCACTTGTCTGCAGCAAACTCCCCTCTGTCTCCTCCCTCAGGCTTGTCCTCCAGGGGCTTGTCGAAGCGGCGCTCCCGGGGGGGTCTCCTGTTGTCAGGCCTCCGGTCACCGGCGGCACGCCCCTCGCCCTGGGAGCCGGGCAGGACTGGCTGATCCGGCCTCCTGCCCACCCGCCGGATACCTGCCACAACAACAGACGCTTGAGAGGTGGCCAGTCCGTGGGGACTTGTCCAGAGGCAACCAGAGACAACTTAAAAACCAAGACGCAGCCATTCATTGCACAAACACCACTTATTTACACAGTAAGTCTAAGATCACTATTTCAATACTAATGCATTTTTTTATGAAATGCGTTTTGGCTAATTTAAGTATTTTTTTGTTGTGGGGAGGCTTATGCTTTAGCCAAAGTATAACACCGACTCTAAACCTGTGTCAATGGACCTCAGAGGAATTAGAATTTTAATAGGAGTCAGTTATTGGCAAAGGCATGTTGGGTTTCTCTGGAAAAGTTGGTTAGCTATTTTACAAGAAAGTGTAAGCGCCTGACTGTCATGCGGACTGGTTTATTACTTCGACAGCAGGCACTTCTGAATCACAGCAGACAAGCCTCCTTCTATTGCATTTAGCGATACAATGTTGAGAGGCCTTAGCTGGTGTAGGTGGACATGTATCCAGATGCACCAGTTACACAGCTGCTCAGATGACAAACGCCAGGACGCGGGCATCACTGTACACTAGCCTTCATAACGCATTTGTTGACTGCAGAAAAAACGGTAAATAGGTTTGCTGAAAACCACTGCGCTCTACAATAAGTTTAAACGCTTGCTAGATAATAAACTTGCCATGCTTTATTTTTATTGGCCAGTTGCTAGAGAGCTACCGTAGGTGCGTGCCGAAACGACAACAGACGCCAGACATTGCTCGGTTTATACGAGCCATCCTGAACTTGCAGCTTCAAACATCGGCCTTGATATTCACCTGGAATATGTTGACAAGTCTGCCCCATTCCCTTTGCTTTGAAAAACAGGCCTGGCTAATTTCCCCGCGAATTTCTATAACGGCCAGCTTTGCTCTAAGGTCAACTTAACAAAGATTGGTTATACCTACATTATAAATATGTAGTTAGCCAACAACCTCGAGCTGTTGGATGACAACCTGCAGTCGCCCGCGCAGATACACTGGAGAACTCTTCACAAGCATTCCACATCCAGGAGCTAGGTAAAACGCATTCCTGCGACAGGCTAGAGTTCCCAGGTAAATGCAATGCACGATTATATCCAATAATCATAAACTAGATACGTGCATGCATGTTCGCAGTGGGCTCGGTTGCCCTTTAAGTTGATCACAACAGGACACGAATTATGTTGACCCTCAGGATGTTTTTGTTAGCAAACTGGCTAGGTTTCTGCAGATTTTGAATTAACGCATCGCCAATTTGTGAGGGTCAGTGCACTTTACCTTCTTTCTTCAGTGGTACTGGTGCCTGAGTTTCATCTTTCTTGTCAAGGAGCGGATTCTTCCGGTCCTTCTGTGACTCCTTCTTGGGCTGCTTAGCGGCTTGGGCTGCGGACTTCGTTATACCAGCTGCGGCCGCCTCTTTCTTCTTATTCTCTGCCGCCTTTAACACCTCAAACGGGTCTGATTCATCATCCAATAGCTGGTCAAACCGATTGGTTACCACGCAGCCGAAGCCTTCTTGCAGATGTCCGGGCATGATGGCGCCCCTTCAGCGGGATTCACCTCCGATTCTACGAGGCTTGGTGCGAACAATTCGCTAGACGCTGCCACAAGATGGCTGGAAAGGATACTTCTTCTCTTCCGGCGCGGGGAATATCCGGGACATTCAGTATCGCGCCATATGGGGCATTTAATCGTCTCACCAATCAGGATGTAAAAAATAATGCTGTTTGTAAACAAATGCAAATTATTCTCACGTGTATGATGTTGACCAAGGTTGCATTACTCTTTAATCTTATTAAGTCATGACACAATAGTATAAGTTATAAGCGTGTTCATTGTTTAAAACCAAAATGCTACTAAGATCGAGTGGTCTGGTATCAAGTCCCAAACAACTTACCTTTACTTTACTGCATCAACAGGATCATACATGCTTATATTAAATGGTTGCTTTTCAGGATCGTTTGAGAAAGAGAAACAGACTTTTTCTAAAAAGTGAAGCATTTACAAAAAAAGTTGGCTAACATCTGCTCTGTGTGCTCCATCTGAAGATAAAAGACGATTTTATAGTTTATTAAAAGCAACAAGTCAAAGACAGACAGAGTCATGTTGTGAAACAGCTGCTGGTGTAATGGCGCTGACTATTGGTGGGTCCGTCCTGTTGTTGTTAGGACATTTGAATTAAACCAAGCAGCCATAACACCAAGCTGTTGGTTACAACACATTCTGATATCAAGTACATATTTTATTCTAAGAGTACACCGTCTTTTAAATATAAAGGTAATACAGATTTGCTTGAGTACATGTCTACTAATACAGAGTAATTTGAATGCTAAGAGGGCACATTACCGATGACCCGCGTTTGTAAAACTACACCACCCATCTTCAGGCCCTGTGGGTAACGCGATAATCCTATCGGTTAAAGGCAGAGCTGCTATCTGTCGTTACACCAGCTGTGAATGCACAGCGCACATGATCAGCAATGCTGACAGCCAAACAGCTGCAGCCTATTGTCAAACCGTTCAACTAACGAAATATACTTTAGAACCCATTCCAAACAGGGAATGTTTATTTAACATTTTAAATAAGTCTGGCAATTGCTTTCTATGACTCAATTACCTACAATAGATAAGACTGAACAGGTAAAAAAACATGATAAAAAAGCCAATTACAGTCAGCACTGAATAGAACAAGGTGACAAATTGAGCAATGCAGAGATGATCAAACAAATATTTAATTTCATATTATATGAATAAAGTAAAAACAACTTCCCAACTCTTCATCTTAACACAAAGCAGCACAATGAACCCAACACACACAGGGAATTAATGCTTTCACAAAATTGTACTTATTCTGGTGACATTGTTGCCATGTGTCTGATTATTCAGTCTAACCTCTAGAGCCACCACATTTGGTGACATGGCATAGCAGCAAGAATGCAGGCCAGCCTCTTTCAGGGACATGAACAAATATCCCCAATCCATTTCAGTTATACTCATTACAAATATCCCTGCTCCATTTCTCTGTATGTATTCTATGAGTTGAACATGTATTCTAGCATGTTCTGTTATATATTACTGCAAATGTAATACAAAGCTGTGTGTCCGTGACAGAAGAAACAGTTATTGTGTAGCCTAGCTAGCATACCTGAACCATTATCCTATTACAATATGCTGGTAAATGGAATTCAACTGAAACAGGAGGAGTTAAGTGGGAGGTTATTAAAAAACATGGTGGCCAATAAAAAGTTCAGATGTTCTCTCAGATAAAACCCCATTATTCAATGAACTGCTAGTTCCTCCTAGCTACGGCCAACACAGTAAAACCGTTTGCTTTTGTTCATGCAGCATTAAAACTTCTTCTTTGGTAGTGATACTATGGTATGAAACGTGTTTCATCTACTCAGTCTGGGAGTAAGTCACACACAAGACTATTCAGCTGGAAGTACGTTTTGAAGGCTGGTTTATTTGTTGTCATCCTCCTTCAACCTTTTGCGAGCAGCTTTTTCCATTTCCAGAAGTTTCATGTACAGGGCCTCTGACATGTCCTCATCAATGTCCATCTAGAACAGTACGACAGAAAACAATGGCGGTGTTAGATACCATGTTGAATCTCTCAAGTTAGGGACTTCCTCTGACGTCACCCATGAGGGGACTGACTGTATGTAGCACAAACATGAAATGGAAAATGCAAGTACTGTAGATGTGTACTACTATTGTTTATTATGACTGTTAGAGTGGTTTCATGTTGATTTACTGTGCCTGTGGCTGATCTTCAGTGGTATGGGCTGGCTACTGGCCTCTGGATATTAGTTGTTTGAGAAAATGAGAGATAAAGGCAGCAGCCTTTATCAGGGAGGTTCTGGTTGGTCCTAGTAAGACGGTTTTGTTTTTCTCCAAAGTAACGATTAGAAATAGGATGACGTATGCAGAATGTTTATACTCAGATGTGACCGTTTTAAATTGTCTGTCTGAGCGTGTGATATTGAGGCATATTTTAACAAAAATGTTAGCAGAAATATTTTACATCTGTCTACTGAAGAGGTCTGACATTTGGCATTACAGGTAACTTCATTTAAATTACAAGTAATTAAGAAGAAACTCCTAGCCAACTGAAATGTCAGTAGTGAGTGCACACATTGTAGGAAAGCCAGTTGAAACAACTGCTACAGTTCAGTAGTGACTGCATTCTAATATCAATGAGTTAGTTATCAAATCAAAGAAGCACAAAAAGTTTACAAAAGACAACAGCGTTGGTGGGAGAAGTACTCTATTAAAAGACGTTTTTGACGATGGGCAGACTGGTTCGACCATTAAAGGGCCTGGGCAGAGAAGGACGTGTCGTTTTTGGCATCCGATAAAACGGCGACTGTGAAAGACACTCACTTGTTGAGTTAGCGTGTAGTTTCTTCCCATGCCGGATGTCAGACTGTGGTACTTTGCTCTGGGATCCAGGGACTCGGGTTTTTGCAGAAAGAGCGAGTGCTTAAAAAAAACAAAAACAGGATGACATGTCAGGCCATGGAAAATCACTCAAAAAGGTATTAATATCAGAACAAGCTGTTGAAATATTTAACCCCAAGGCTGCATTAGGATAAACACACGAAATGCAGTAATCCCACGACTATCTAGGGCAATCTGGTATAAGGAGAGATACAGCTTACAAAGAATAAAAATAAAAAGTCAAACATCAAAAGACAACAGGTCAAGGATGCAGAGACTGTTAAAAAAGATGGTAAGATGGCATACAAAATAAATTATATTTTCAGTTTTCCAGAGTTTCCATTGCGCATGCTTTGTAGCCCAGGACTAGGCGCTTAATCTGTTTCTGGGAACGCAGCCAATAAAGGTCTAATCTGTCATTATGTTACCAATACACATCTGAATGGCCTAGATTAGATACATACCAATGCCTCGGACCCATTGTAGGGTGTCAGGGTGAACGTGTTGGTGAAGAATCTTATCTGGTCACCAACACAAACAATTCTGGTCAATGTAAATCTGAAACAAAACAAACGACAGCAAAACTACCTATATCCTGGAGTAAATACTGACAGTAAGCAGGCAACTATATAGAGGCCAACTCGTGTGTTTCTTCTAGAAATGTGGTTACACGGTATTGTTCGATGTTTCCCGCGTTACGTTAACGGAGAGCTAAAATGGCCGCCGTAGCGTAAGCTGCATCAGTCACACGCGTTGTACTGCAGAAACCACACAGGACCAACTGCCTGAATTCACGGCTGAGTACAAACAACTCACAAGATACATCACAGGCATGATGAGGGTCCAGAAGAAGGAGGGAAGGATGCCGTAGGTCAGGTTGGTCATCACCAGCCCCGGACAAATCACAGATGAGTACAACCCCTGTCAATCACGTCCACAAAGCGTCAACGTTGATTATAGGACACTGGTACAGACAAGACAATGTGCTCTCGTTCCACAAGTCACCAGTGGCTCACAACCCATCAATAAGCCCAACACTGTCGTGGTCATCTGGCCTCACCTGGCTGTTGTTGTGCTTGTTGAGGGCCAGGCTGAGGAGGTCGACGGCATACTTGGAGGAGGCGTAGGGCTCAGTCCCCAGCCTATGCTGCACGTCGTCTGGACTGTAGGCTGAGCGTCTGGCGTTACTGGATGAGGTCCACACTACTTGGGAGGTCTGGCCAGCCTGGCATAAAATAGGCTCCAGCTCCCTGATCTGGAATACACAAACACCAACATATGACAAACAGGACCGACAAGGTTGTTCTCTTAGAAACTGCGTAGGTTGGGTCCTGGATGCCGACTGGCTGAAAGCGTTGTCCTTTCAGACCAGCTAGAGCAGATACGAGGAAATAAAATGACAGTTTTGACAATAACCAGTTAATGATAGCCTCACAGCTTTGTGGTGTTTGGCCAACAGTGATATACTGCCGGTATACAGAAACAGACCACTTTGGGTCTTATTGCATAAAGACAAAAAATCTATATGCTATATTTAACTGTGTCCATATTTGGTGATCAAGAAAAACGCTAAGCATGTAAATCAGAATGACCCCAAACAATTATGAAAAGGACACACATGATGGTACATTATGCTACCGAATGCCTGGTTTACAGGCCACGCCCGTCACAGACGTTCTCCTGTAACTGAGACTGTCCAGGAGACTAGTGAGTGAGGTTCATAGAGGGTGTCACATGGAAACAAAATGGACGACATGGAAACCAAGGCGTTTAATACTTAATGTTGTGAGGCTCTAGAGCCCTCAGGCTCAACTCTGGACCTTGAAGACAGTTCCACTCTGTTTTCTCATTGCAACCTTCTAGTTGGGGACTCATATCTGGGACACCAAGTGGGGGCAATTAATGGGGAGGTAAAACAGAAAACCAGCAGGCTCCGGCCCTCGTAGGGTAAGAGCTGAACATCCCCACTCTGCTCTTGAGGTTCCCATCATTTACAATGGGCAGAGTATCACATTCCCTTTGGCTGTGAACAGCAGTGGATTATTTTTTTAAATAGACACTATGTGCTTCACTCTCAGGTTTTTTCCTCACCTTGTGACCGAACAACAAATGAATCCATTAAGTGAGGAACAAGCCCTGCAGACATTCATCCCATCCCTTCTCTGTGACGCTAACCCCACTGACAGTATATCTGTCTGTGACGCTAACCCCACTGACAGTATATATGCAAGTTATGATGAACCAAGAGCAGATCAGAAAAGGCGTGACTCACCAGGAGGAAGTGACCAAAGAGGTTTGTGGCGAACACTTCCTGCAGTCCGTCTTCGTTTACGCGGTCCTGCTGGGTCAAGAGGCCCTCTGCCGTGGCAAACATCTTGATGACACCGCTGCGGAATACAGATGACATCACCTCAGATCATAGAACAACGCTGGTCAATCGCTAGACACGACATCTGAAGCAGGGTTAGGGGAGTGGCGAGGCGATGGGAGGGTTTTCATGGGTACCTAGAAAACAGGCCTTTGAAAAAAGCCCTGAAGTCTATCTGTGGGTTGGGCATGATGCCGGCGTTAAGGTACAGATAGTCCAGTCTGTCGTACCTGTGGAATAATAAGTCAATATTACTCATAGTATTTAAATGACATCACAGGGATGACAGGTGTGTATGCACTGATGTCTGTGTGTGTGTGTGAGTCTGTGAATTTGTGTGTGATGACACTTTATGCCCACAATGTAGCGGCACCCAGATGTGTGTGTGTTGTGTATTGTATATATGGCCGTGTGTCAGGTATACATGTGTGTATGTACTATTGCGTGGGTTTAACGGGAGACGTTCCACGGGTCTGCACCTGGCCTTGACCTCCTGGGCGGCGCGGAGCACCGAGCGGACGGAGCCCACGTCCAGGTGCAGCAGGTCTATGTCAGCGTCGGGGTGAGAGGTCAACAGGGCGGAGCGTGCCGCCTCAGCTCTCTGCGCGTTCCTACAGGCGAGACACAGACGCAGCCCGGCGTCCTGGTGGAGGAGTCGTTCACACAGGGCCAAGCCAATGCCGCTGGAAACAAAGAGAGGAGGTGACATCTCCTGTGGTAGGACACAAGCTCACATGTACACACATCCAGGCATGTTACTAAGTATACTCCCTGGATAATTGTCTGTTTTTAAATACCTAAAAAAACTATTTAAAACCCATTTCCTGGATATTTGAGCTAACCACATTTATTGATGATGTTAACCCTATTTAACAAAAAGTTACAATAAGGTACACCAATACAGGTACAAATGATAAGTCATAGACAGTTTGGGCTAATATGGGCTAGTGGGTTACAAATACCAGAAGAAATATGTTTTTTCTGTCCCGGCATTGTTTTATTCTATATAGGAACACTTTGCACAGGGCAGAATTAGTGCATCCCTTCAATTCAAAGACTAGTTCATGACGACTAGGGCTTGTGATAAAGTAGACAGTGGAACACGCGTGCCTATTTCTAGTGCAACATCATTAGTGAACAAGTGAATGCAACTTACCACTAGCCACTAACGCTAACAATAATAAAGCATGTATCATAAGGGGGCGTATCCTGTCATTCCATCCCATACAGTGCGAAATGTATTAGGCTACGAGCTTTGACAGTCAGGTTATTACGGAACAATGTACGTACCTGTTTGCACCGGTCACTAAAATCACTTTCCCCATCATGGTTTATCTTCAACGATATGTCACTTGTGAAAAGTCATCAAACCACCAGAACGAAGTAGAATGCTATTAAAATGTACAGCCCTCTGGTCTGATAACATGAACACCGGGTTAGCCTATGCAGACCCGACTACGTGGTGTGATTGGATGACGACACAACCCTGTCGGCCAATCATTGCTGTCTACAGAGAGTGGAGCGAATCATGCTGCTCCAGCAGCGCAAATCTTGAAAATGTAGAGTAAATAACGTGAAATTTCTTTTATTATTATTATTTCTTTTTAACGCTGTCGTTTTGGGAATAATGCTTAACGATGAATAATGCTTCCTCAATAATGATGGAAGCACCATAACATGTTGTGATGGTCATCAATTAGCCATCGACTAGGCTTCAGAATCCTTACTGTTCCAAAAGCTCTGCTTTAAACGGAATAAATTCTGGAACTTTACATCTGTTAGTATGCAGAGTGTATACTAACAATGATGTTGACACTAGCCATTGGAATAGCAAATAGTAACTAAAGAATGAGTACTAGTAACTTTAAAACGTTTCTAGTACGTTTTTTTAATTATATGTAAAAAAGCTTGCAATAAATGTTCTGCTAATAGCTCCCTTCTTTTTGGCAACACATCCTGTCAAGACAGAATATTTAAATGAATAGGCTGTGAATTGAAAGTTTGCTGGGTAAATAAAAAGTTCTTAAAGCAGAGTCAAAGATGAAAAATCAGCATTTTATGAATAATTTCTTTTATTGGTATTGAAAAAGAAAACTATTGGCTTCGATAAAAATGTATGTGGATTTTCATTGAAGTTATGAGCTGTCTAGTAAGGCTTTTTAGTAAGATTAAGCACATACAAAAAAGATATAAAACTTGGTAATGAATGTTTAAAAAACTGTCATAGATATTCCAAGGCACACGTTTACCTCAATATACTATTCACTTAAGTTTATTGGACAAAATACAAAACATTTTACAACAAACTGAATCAAGACAAACCAAAAAAAAACAAATATATTCTCAATTATCTGAGTACAAATGTATTCTTACTACACAAATCTTTGTGCAGGAGTCTGCATCTATTCAGAGGCAGGGAGGCAACTATAATTCAGAGAAAAGGTCAGAGAGAATGAGAGAAAATGAAATCCAGTTGTAGGTACTCAAGTGCTAGTTTTAATACATGGTGTGCTCAAGGGAAGACA
Organism: Esox niger; assembly: GCA_016801105.1. Taxonomy (NCBI): domain Eukaryota; kingdom Metazoa; phylum Chordata; class Actinopteri; order Esociformes; family Esocidae; genus Esox; species Esox niger. Next base: position 4,878 of record JACXGJ010013190.1, on the reverse strand, counting down.
GACCGTCACTTTGACAATGGGAAGGAGCATCAGAAGGACCACAGAGAAATAATCCATGTCACAAACAAGAGTTGAAGTGTTGGGTGAAGTTGCCCCTAAACCATGATCTTGGGCCAGATTTTTATGACTAATTGCTAAAATTAAGGTTGGGGGAGGGGAACCTGATCCTAGGCCTGTAACTGACTGAACCACTTTGTATTACTGTGGTATTTACTGTGTGGCGCTACGCTTGGCTCTCCCCCAGCTGGCTGAATATTTCCTGGAAGGTGGGTCTCTGCTTTGCGTTCCTCCTCCAGCAGCCCAACATCAGGCTACTGTAAAGCACAGCCGGACAGCAGGCAGGCCTCGGCAGGTACACCTGAAACAACACAACGTCACATCAAACTCTCAGGCAAAGGACTGATATTCCTATTTGTTCAGCACAAATTCAGCCTTAGAAGCACATCTGACAACCCGAAACCATTAAACAGCTCCTAGACAGCCACGTTTCAACTGAACCCAACCGTTGAATGCTCAGAAGACAAATCACGATTAACAGCGTTTTGTTTGAAATCTATACAGTTGCTGCAAAACAGCGCTTCTAGCATTCCCGAAGCAGACAGGAACCACGTGGCCGACATCTAGTGCTCACCTGTTTGCCCTGGTCCCGGAAGAACTCGCCGGTGTTCTCGATGACCTGCTCGTCTGAGAACTGGGAGTAGGGCTGCTCTTTGCAAAGGGTCATGATCTCCCACAGAGTCACACCAAAAGCCCACACATCGCTTGCCATGGTGAACTTACCCTGCGGAGGAGCCACCATCATTAATGCAGGCATGTGTTTTAAAAATAAAAATATAAACAGGTTTGTATAGTTTCTTACTGACACCTTTCTCTGGAATTGACACAATATTTATGCATTATTATGCTTGATTTGGACATATTTCACGCATCTCTCTAACATGCAGCATAGTCTACATAACCCTTTAAAGCTACTAAGAAAGTCATTCATTTCTGTTCCGACAATCAAAGCCTCCCGGTAACAGCCAGTTACCCCCGTGGGCCTCACCAACAGGATGCTCTCCCACGACATCCAACGAATCGGCAGCACGGCCCGGCCCTGGATGCGGTAGTAGTCGCCCCGGTACAGGTTCCTGCTCATGCCGAAGTCGGCGATCTTGATGGTGTAGTTCTTCCCCACCAGGCAGTTGCGCGTGGCCAAGTCGCGGTGGACAAAGTTGAGGGAGGACAGGTACTTCATGCCGGACGCAATCTGTGTACACATGTTGATCAGGTCGCTGTAGCTGATTGGATACGAGATACAAAAGAGAGGGTGGATTTAGATCATTCTGGTCCATTGTAGAACGATGAATACAAGGAAGAGGATGTGGTGGGGAAATATCACTTTTCAGCTCATTTTAAATATCACTAGAAGCTTTTAACATTTTGCGAGGACAAACATTCTGATACCACGTTTAATTCAGTTCCCGCAGAACCACATATGCTAAAACTATCATGAACCCCACATAAGATAAATCATCTCAGTGGATGACGTCCATTGAAATGACGCAGATGTAGCCCACCTGACCGTGGCTTTGTCACTACACTGCGTCTCGTCGTTCAGTCGATGGCTGGACAGGAACTGGTTGAGGTCCCCATTCTCCATGTACTCCGTGATCATACAGAGGAGATCACACTCCACGCACACAGCCAGAAGGCTGACGATGTTGGGGTCCCTCAGCCGAGACATGATCCGGATCTCCTTCAGGAAGTCATTGCTGTGACACGGATTGGTAACGTTCACAACACCTGCATGACTTGACAATTTTCTTAATACGATAAAGGTTCTGTAAGTACACTGCCTACATAAATATCCCATTGCATTCCCAACTGCTAAATGTACTAGTAAAACTCTTAGTTTGAACTCTTCCAGGTCCAGTTTTCCCACCGAGCGTCCTTGTTGGCGTCCTCCCTCAGGGTTTTAACGGCCACCAGAACAGGTGTGTCACAGCCGCCCTCCGCCGTGTTTAGACAGCCATCGACCGCTCCAGGCAGGTTCCTCTTTACAAATTCCTGCATGCCCTCGGCCTCACAGAGATGCACCTGTGGGAAGAGACACCCTGTTTTTAACACCTGAAAATGCGTCTGCAGGGAGAGGACCGTCCGACTCTTCTGCTCGCCAGGCCGACGCCGGAACGCTACGAAAAAGCATCGTTGTATGTTCGCACACGCACATGTCAGCGCTTCAAATGGTTGATTTTGAATCCAGAAATCACATCACAGTTGAAAGGATTCAAACACGTCACGGGTGTACATACATAAATGCTTTTGTGTTATGGCTACAGGAAGCCTCTCTTTCTCCATACAGCCAGACTGTCCACGACCTCTGACACAGCAGCACTTAGCAGCCTCACCCTGGTCCAATCTGGAGGCCACGTATTGTCTGCCTGTTTGAAACACTGAAATATCGGAATGACACCAGAGGCTGTCCAGGCGTGACCAGGGCCGGTGTTTTAGGACCGTGAACGTAGCAGCCTGCTCTGCGTAGCGGTCATGAGGACAGCCCACTTCCAAAACGAGCATCTTACCCAGCTTCATCACAACAACATCTGGCACATTTGGTACAACATCATCAAACCTGACTCCTCCGAATGTTTAACACACACCTCTCCAAACTGTCCCTCTCCCAGCTTCTCCTTGAAGGTGAGCTTGTCCCTGGGGAACTCCCTCATGTCCTTGTCCTTCCCAGAGAGTAGGCTCATGTTGACGGTTGTGATGGAGGAGTAGGACGCGCTGCCGGTCGCCCCCTCCTGCAGGCTCACGATGTCCGCCTCGGCGTAGTGAGGCGCCCCGTCTGAGCCACAGGCCTGGGGTGATGCGGGGGACGAGCCGGTCCCCTCTGCGGAGATCAATGCATAGGCTCACGTCTTTTGAATGTTGTTTAAATATACATTTTTCAGCCATGGGCGTCCCACACCAACTCGCAGCCTACATTTCTGTAGAAATGCTGTTACCCAATGGGATTTTGGGGTGTTTAATTAACTACACATTTTATGGTTTTAATTAACTCACCTAGATCTTCTAGGGACTGGGCGAACTCTGGCAGTTTTCGGATGAGGCGGGAGGGCTCCTGGTAGTCAGAGGAGCAGAGGGGGAAGATCCTTTCATAGGTGGAGTTGGAGTTGGACGTGTCCCCGCTTGACTGAGAGGAGTTATGGAAGGAGAAAGCCTGGGTCTGGATGGCCAGACGAGCAGACAGCTCATCGTCAAGGATACGCCGTGATGCCTGAGAGAAAGAAGCATTTTGTACATGACCCATGAGAGCTGTTGTGAATCCCCCAGTGTGGGTTTGACCGAATCATTCTCTCTGACTTGTTTTGCAATGTGTTTGTGTTTTTATTTTTAAATAAGATCATCACATACTTTCTCCAGCATCTTCTCCCAGACCTGACGCCACAGAATGATGACTATAACGGCTAATAGGATGACAATGACGGCAACCAGGCAGCCAATCAGGATCCTGGTGTTGCTCTCATCCACTTTGTGAATGGGATCATCCCCTGGAACATTGAGCAAAGGTTTGCGATAAAATCTTTGAATTGTTCACGTGTAACATTTTATATTCAAAATAATGTACAGTATACGTCCCTTGTAAGACTTTCATTAACACTAATTCTTACATCATCCTCAGTCAGTGTCCTATTTTGCATTTATGGAAATGTATATTTGGCCATGTGAGGTAGAGCAAACGCCCAAGGTAATCAGCCAAGTGAAGTCTTCTGTATCACTAATGGATACAGAGAGGATCAAACTGGCTCTGGACTGACTGATCTACAGATCAGCTTGCGTCATAAATAACCTATCATTATTGTTTGTAGATCATTAAAATCAATGTATTGCATTTTTAATACTTTTTAACAGGGCTGATCTTCGATGCTTCTGTTAGCAACTTTTTTATTTTGACTATTTTTGTTTATTTTTACAGTGTTGCTTATTTTTCCGTGTAGCCAACTTAAATAAACAATGCAGCAGAGGGGACTGATGCAAATGCATGAAAGGGAAATATGTAGGAGCTCTAGACCTGGAAGAAGATTTGTAGGGTGACCACGTTTCCGAGGAGTCAAAGATGTGTTATAAACAGCTGTTCCTGCTAATAAAGAAAGAGAGGTGTGAAAGAGAGTGGGGAGAAAGACAGACTGGAGAAATACATACACAGGGAGACGACCAGAACTGGATGATTTTGTCTCCTATTGCAAATATATTTTGTCAATCAGCTCTACTGAAGTCAAACCTGACTGGAAGGCCACTTCGCTGATCATCATCCAGGCCTCGTTGAAGGCAAAGCGGCACTTGATGGCACTGGCCATTCGATCCCCCAAAGGCACGGTGACGAACCGGGCCCCTTGACTGACCCGATCCACCGGGGGGCGGTAGGACACAGTCTGGGACTCCCAGTCCGACTCTGAGGTACGGAAGTGGCAAGTTGCTTGACGGAAAATTCTCACGCCACGGCGGAACATGTTACTGCAGTGCACCTATGGTGAGAAATAGAAAAACTGCACGACGTGTGTAACCGCGGCCCTTCAAAGGAACTACAGCCGTGACACTGCGACACTCAGAAGGGACCCCCGTCCATCTCACTAATCTTCCCCAGTCGAATTCTCACCTTCATGGATGTGAAGTTTCGGACGCGGTCAAACTCGAAGGTCATCTCCACATGGCCCCTGGGGAAGCTCTCATTGGTCCAACCCACATAGTCGTAGCCGGGCCACGCTCCGTACACGTGGCTGTGGAGGAAGTCGTCCAGGCCCCACGCCCCATCGGTCAGCTGGCCCAGGCCTTGCTCCATGCTGGGGGGGGGGGGGGGGGGGGGGGGGGGGGGGGGGGGGGGGGGGGGGGGGG
>JACXGJ010013189.1:0-16708 GCA_016801105.1 Esox niger | reverse complement strand
GGAGAGGTGGTGGCGTCTATAAATGGACACCTGTTGTTGGAGAGGTGGTGGCGTCTATAAATGGACACCTGTTGTTGGAGAGGTGGTGGCGTCTATAAATGGACACCTGTTGTTGGAGAGGTGGTGGTGTCTATAAATGGACACCTGTTGTTGGAGAGGTGGTGGCGTCTATAAATGGACACCTGTTGTTGGAGAGGTGGCGGCGTCTGTAAATGGACACCTGTTGTTGGAGAGGTTGCGTCGTCTATAAATGGACACCTGTTGTTGGAGAGGTGGTGGCGTCTATAAATGGACACATGTTGTTGGAGAGGTGGTGGCGTCTGTAAATGGACACCTGTTGTTGGAGAGGTTGCGTCGTCTATAAATGGACACCTGTTGTTGGAGAGGTGGCGGCGTCTATAAATTGACACCTGTTGTTGGAGATATAGGCAGATACTGTGGGGACTTTTACAGGGGGTTGGTGGGGTCTGATGGGGGGGGCAGAGACGGGGGGGGGGGTTGCTCTGGGTTATTGATAACGTTGATACAGGGTTGATCCGGGGGGGCCCACTAGGGTTGATCGGGGGGGGGGGGGGGGGGGGGGGGGGGGGGGGGGGGGGGGGGGGGCGGTAGGGTTGATCGGGGGTGTTGATGCATGTGGGGAAGTGGTTGATTCTGCATGTGTACTGATACCAGCCAGCCATGTGCACGTCATCCTTTCTGCGCGTGGCCATGCTAGCACTTAACACAGCAGAGATGTGGTTTTGGTCAATGCAGGAAAAACAGGAAATAAACCGGTCATGATCTAAAAATCACCCAATCTCTGATTGTATGTTCACTGTGCCTGTTGTTAACCGAGCTGTGATTTGATGGGAATTTGATGTTGATTGGCTGCTTGGCTTTGTGTCGTGTCTGGGTTTGGGTTTTGGTGGTTCTGGTTTGATCCGGGCTATACCCGCGATGTCTTCAGCTTGTCTCCATGATCCTTTTTCACACACCTGAGCCGAGCTGTACCGGGCCGATATCAGAGCCACCGGACTACACAGTAAAAATGAAAGGGGCACCTCGACAGGCTGAACCTAAACTTCCGCTAAGAGGTAAACCTCAAAAGGTTCTTTAGAGGATGTAAACATTTGATATTTGCATTACCCCACTTTTTCAATTTGAACTATCCCTAATGAATAGGTTTTGAGCCTTTTTTTTGTGTGCTGTTCTGTTTGGCACAGCAGTGTGAAAATGGTATCTGTTGCCCTCCATTGACCGTCAGCTTGACCTCCGACCCCTTGTGGTAGTAATCCTTGCTGTGCTTTGACCTTTGACCCAGACAGTGACCAGAGTGAAGACTCGCCTCCCCCTCTTCCCGAGAGAACCCCCGAGTCCTTCATACTGACCACAGGTGCGTGCTAGCAGTCCGAGACAAGGGGTCCATTTGGGATCGTCTCCTAAAGTCCGGAGTAGAGTGGTTTGGTAAGATGGGTCTCCAAAGACTACAGGCCTGGACGAGTGTCCTGGAGTGCTGTGGCGGGAGGAGCCTCGTTTGCCTCAGCTCTGCTGTACGTCGTCATGTGATCACAGGGGGTGTCCTCATTGACTGCGCACTCCTCGTTCCCTTCCGTCTTGTCGTCAAATCCCAGTGTTCAGCTTCAGGGCAGCCAGCCGTTTCCTGCTGCATTGTGCTGGCTTGACACCAGAGGGCACCGGAAACCAGTTTTACACCCTGAACATGAGTTGCTTAACCTTCATTCATCACATTGGGGACATCAAAATTCCCGATAGCTTGTTTCATTTTTAGATATATGTAAATTGCTGATGAGAGATTGCATGGATTTAAACAAATAGCTCAATCCAAAGGTGTTTGTTTACCTGTTCAGATTACGTAAGTAAACTTGACAAGGCCATTTTGAATATTTCAAAACAATTAGGTCCAAGTAACTCCTTTGTTTCCGAACAACAAACACTCACTCTACCTGGAGTACAGAAGTACCTCACCTGGAAGGGTTTTCTTATCAGTGTCAGAACTACGATTTCTGGGTCTTTTATAAATGTACTTGCTATCAGGGATCCGTGTTACATACTAACTCTGACATCACTTGGTTGATGGAGAATTTGACCCACTTTAGCATTTAACTTCACCCTGGAGAAACTACTCAGTATTATTTTTTTCCAAACAGTCATTACAAAGTTCAAATGTCTGACCATGAAATGAACTGATAGAAATCTTCAACGATGTTAAAATAAAATGTTCCTTTAGTGTGAAGTGGCATAGTAATAATGTAACAAGCTTTCTAGACAATCTGCTGGAGATGGGTAGAACATTTTATTTGGCTTTTGGTATGGAAGCCATATTTCTGTTATGGATTTAATTCAGATTTACCCAACAGCAGTAATTTTCTCTCTGACTAACAAGGATGCTGTGGACACATCATTAGGCCTGAAGTTAGAACAATCCTTTCAATGTGGAAATTGTAAGTGCAGTCTCACCATGTCCAGCTCAGACGTTTTGGACTTCTAGTTTCTGGTCGTACATCTGTCATCATAGCCCTGAATTAGCTGCACCCCTAGCAGCCAGACTGCTTGCGCTCACTGGGAGTTTGTTTTTGTTATCTTGGAATGTTAACTTTTTGGTAACTGTTTGCCCAATACCCACCAAGATGTCGGAAATGTTCCCAAGTTTGAGACTGAAGGGTTATGACAAATGACCTCCGGTTCTAGTAAGTACCTTCTCATGGTTGGGCTGTTTGAGTTCGGCTCAAAGGCCTGGATTTTTCCAACTCCCACCTCCTTGATGCAGGGCAGCTCCAGGGTTGAGGGCAGGATGGAGTCAGGTATGGGTGGATTAATGGAGAGAAGGACTGAGAGGTGAGTTCATTTGGGCTAAGCTGACAGTAATTGGAGTCTTTCATTTGCTTTCGTGTTTTCTTTGTATTGATCTTCGTGTGTCAATTAAATGCACTGAAGACAGACAAGGGCGGAGTTAACAGAGCTCCAGTAGAGACAGACAGTTTGGATTGGTGCAGTCTTCAATAGCGGTTAAGAGTTGACGTGACTTTTTAGAGCAATTCCAAGCACATGGACCCGTCCCCTCTTTCCAAGGTCAAGGTTCAAGAAATCAAACAGATAATCATTCGTAAGTGTGTTATACAAGCGCTCTGAAAATGTATTTGCGCCCTGAGAGATTCTGCATTTAAGTATTTTTTTTGCACTGAATTCCTTCAGACCAAACAAAGCCTAACATTTCATAAGGGCGACTGAAAAAACTGATTATACTAAGTTGTGTTAAAAAGTCATAACACCCCCTGAAAAGTTTGATATTTTTTATCCATTTTTGAAATTATGAACACTTGATGAATAAAGATTATACATTGCAATAATTTATTCTGTAAATTAACAGAAATGCAATTGCATAGTGTGGAAAAGTACACTCATTGCTTAAATAGCTGGTGTGGCCCACTTAGGGAGAACAAAAACTCAATTTAGCTGTTTCTTGTATCAGTCTATGCATCTCTGACTGAGGATTATTTGCGCTTTTCTTTACAATAGTACTTGAACTGTATCATGTTCAAGGGCTTTGCGCTTTTAGTCCTCCCACAGCATTTTGATAAGATTCAGATCTGGGCTTTGTAGCTGATGAAGTTCTTCTGTTCTAGCATTGCCGCCAAACAACTACAACTTTGACTCATCTGTCCAGAGCACATTGTTCCAGTAGTTTTGGTCCATACCCAGGCATGTCTTGGTTTTCTCTTTTGTGAGCAGAGGCTTCTTCCTGTTTTTGCCATGTCTTTCAGACAGTTGACTCATGCATATCAACGGTGGTTTTGTCCAGAGGGTCCTGCAGATCCTGTGATGTTACCTGGGGTTTCTTCGAGGTTTCTATAAGTATCTTTAGATGAGCAGAGCGTGGGGGGGTGACCGGTCCTATGTTGATTGCCAGTGATCTGGAATTTTCTCCATTTGCAGATCTGTCAGCCATTGGAGTTATGTACTTCGTATTGTTTAGAAAGGCCTTTGTAACGTGTCATCTGATCATTTTCCCCTGTTTTGGTGCATCCTGATTTAAATTTGAGCCGTTTTATGTGATTGTAAAGGTAGGTGTTCACTAACTTTTTCCACATAACAAAAATGCGTTTGTTTACTTCAGATGCATTCATGGATTTAACATTTTTATGTAATTTGTTAAACCGGGTTACCTTTTATCAATGAATGTGGTTGGAACTTAACGTGGTTGCAAATATGCAAGATGAAAATTGCAACTTTCCAGGGGCTGTACATATTTTTCACTCTTGTGATCTATTACATAGTTAAACACCCAGTACCCCCATGGAAAAAGTAATTGCACACTAACTGATTAAACCAACTTCAACAATGGTAACCGAATGCTTGTAAGTTGGGAGGAAATACTTTCTGAATATATTTTCCTTCTCATTGGGTATTACAGCTTGTATTGATTAGTCTCATCAAAGTAAAGGAATTACTTCTTGTAGTTATTGATAATTAACATGGACTAATTACATAAACTACTTAGTCACCGCTGAACATTCAATGTTTGATAAAACTACAAAAAACGACCTCTGCACACCGATAAAACCCACAAAAAGATAAGCGAATATTTTTTTTATTTATACTCACCGTGTGGAATTTTTTTTAATCTTCCAACCCATTTCTCTACGTATAATTATTATTGTAATTATTTATACATTTTAATGTATTTTTTTTAACTATTTAGCATAGAGATATTTTTGTGTCTGCAGCCTAGAAGTCTGGTCCTTGAGGCAAACAATGAAAGTCTTTCTGACTGTTCCTTTCCCTCTCATGCTCCTCTCACGGTCTAGACCCTTCGGAGGTGAAGTCGCTGGGATCCACAGAATGGAGTGGTTCCGTGGAGCAGTCAGGAAAACGGTCAGATTCCACTCAGGTGACGTTCTCCAGCTTGATTGAAACCAGCTCCAGATCAGTGGTTGTCTTTCTTCTAGCCCTCTAATCCAGGACTGTGCTCTCCTGGTGTCCCCAGGTCATAATCGACTTCTAGGGGGGATGTGAAACTGTCAGTATGGCAGCAATACTCCTCAAACCTTATTCCCATGTCCTCTGTTGGCATAGTTGCCATAGCGTGGGACTTTGGTGTTTGCAAGTCCAGGTTCCATTTCAATTTTAGTCCAACTTTAAATTCCAATAAAAATAGAATTTTGGGGATTGACATTTTAGTGTAATTCCTCAGTTAAATGGAAGTGACCCAAACTACGTTCGGTTTCTTCATGATTTCTTTATTTAACATCAACTGTTTGAGAGCCGGGCTATTAAAGGGGCTCAAGAGCCGGGTTATTGACTGGGTACATGTTTCTCTTTCCACAGGAACAGCCAAGAACACACGTGAGAGCCGAGACGGGTAAGAAGTTCACACCTCACAGTTTTTAGGCTAAAGCTCAGAGGCATCATTGATCATCCTTGATGTTTCTACAACTTCATTCTACCCACTGCAAACCCAGTTGACTGGACATTACTTATAAAGGCCCACGTGTGTCTGTGAAGTCCCAAATTGAATTTTCTAGGTGTAGATCTGGGGAAGTTTAAAATTGCTGTAGCATTGAAAGTTCCCAGGAACACAGTGGGCTTCATCATTGTGAAAGTTTTGAACCACCAAGACTCATTCTAGAGCTGACTGTCCAGCCACACTAAGAAACTGGGCAGAAAGGGCTATAGTCAGGTTGGGGCCTAAGAAGGCAGTGGCCACTAACAGAGCTTTACAGTTTCTCTGCAAAGATGGGAGAACCTGCTAGAATAATCTCTGCAGAATCTCTGCAGCACTCAATTAGATCTTAATGGTAGTGGCCACATCAAAATAAAAGGCATGTGATATTTAGATTTTTCAGATTTGATGAGACCCTAAATAAACTGCCTAAATGCCAAGTGCTACATCTGCTGAAAACAAGGTTCCGCTCATTACCTGGACAATGTCAGCTCTACAGTAAAGCATGGTGGTGGGATCATCATGCTATGGGGACGCTTCTCAGCAACAGTGACTGGGAGACTGGTCAGGATTGAGGGTATGATCAACTGAGTAAAATACACAGAGGCCCTTGAAGAAAACCTTATCCAGAGGGCCAAGGATGCGCTAAATATTTTTTTGTATTTCAGTTTTGTTTTCTAAAACATTTTTTTTTAATGCTTTGTCATTATCTGGTATTGTTGAGATTGGAACGTTCTTTAATCATAAATTCAGTCTAACAAAAGACATGGAAAAACCAAATTGATTATTTATTTTCAAACTATTTATCCCACACATTACCACATTCCTATTTAGCTGGCAGGGATTTGGCATTCTTACGTGTCACACAAATGACCGAAATTAAATTGGGCATTTATCAAAGGGACAGCGTGTGGGCGTGCTGTTGTAAGCAGGCTACAGATTGTGCAAGACAGCATTTTCTCACCTCAGCTGGCTTCTTGTATGAAGGAGCATCTTCAATGTCGGGAACGCTGACAACAATTATATAACATAACAATGACTGTATGTACGTTCAGTAACACCTGGTGGCGTGTGTGTGTGTGTGTGTGTGTGTGTGTGTATGTGTGACTTAGGCACGTCGGGTGAGAGGAGTCAGAAGACATCGGCCTCCGCAGTGACAGAGGATACCACACCAGACACCACAGATAAAAAGAGCCCCTCAGAGAGAGGTAGGTTAGTGGACAGGGGAGACGGAAACCTGACTTAACAGGATGTCTAGTTTGTACCCCATTACTACCATGGTGACAAGACAGAAACTTGACCATGCACTGATTTACTTGGCGACTTTTTAACTGGTTCTGTAATGTAGGCTGGTAAGAAAGCATGTACCCTAGATTTGCAAACCAACACGACGACGACGATGTTCTGCCTCTGGCTTTAGTATGAACAAAGCAGTAGTGCTCTTGGCTGTTATGTGCTATATGCTGAGAGCTGCTGCCTTGAAGCAGGGGTTTAATCACAGATCGGTTATCACAAAATTGGGGTGAACAACTGGGTAAAAGCACACTTTAAGAAGGTTCTTCAGCTCGTGTTGAATAACAATTGGGAAAAGTTTGTTCATTTTTAAAGGGGGAATACCTGAAAGATCCAGTTATTTCTGGATGTATTTTAAATGTATGATAAAACATGTAACTTAATAAATACCTTATAATTTCCAGTTAATGGAGAAGTACTCATTTGCTTCCTGAATTCCTTGATATCAACTGGAATGAACAGTCGTAGATAACATCCAGGGGGGTTTTCTGGTGCCCTGCCAAAAATAATGTTTCCTTTTCTTGTGTTCCAGCATTGGGTAGCCGCTGCTTACAGCCCAAAGGCCCCAGGGACCCTCCAGCCCAGTGGACATGATGTGTCCCCTTCCCCGATCCCCCCTCTAGTCTCCAATCTTTCTCCCTGCCGGGTCACCGTCTGGAGAGGAAAATGCGGCCTACGGCGCGTGTGGGGGAAGCAAAATTCGGGGAGCGTTAAGCAAATTCCCTGGTTTTCCCACACCCTGGTTGGAGGTCTTCCAGAAACAAGAGGGAATAAGCAGGGATTTCTTTGAAAAACAAGGACCAGATTAAAAGTTCAGGGAATTTTGCAACCCTGGTGCTTTCTCATCCTTGGACATGGCAACCGTTTCCTAGATACCGGGGCGGACCTAAAAGGGCAACTATATTCCCAGAGTTAAGTGCACTGTCATATTTGGCTAAAGATTCAAGTGGCATTTTTATGAATCCGTGTGGGTGAAAGTAGTACTTTGTTGGGAGCATGGTGCCTTTTAGGACGCCCAAGAAAAAAAACACAATCTGCAAACAAAGCAATGTAGATAATCTACCCAGGATGCAACGGTACACCGTACTGCTCGCCGGGGCCTCTGTGTGCTGGTGCTATTTACTGTGTCCTAAATGGCACCCCATTTTCTACATCGTGCACTCTGTTTTAACTGGGGCACATAGGGGCACTACAGCAGAGTTGTGCACTACATAGGGAATAGGGTGCGATTTGTGACGCAGAGCTACCTTGTCCCCTTTCTCTCTGCTGGGACCAACAAATCTGCCTTATTCCAGTTGGAGTCCATCCTCACTTCCACCTAAAGGTGGACTCAGCGTTATGTACAGCGTGAACAGAACAGTAATATACACCTTTGACTCTGTTTTGGTTGCCTCAAAGCAAACCCGCTCAGAGATCCTTGGTGCAACTGTGGGTGAGGGTGAAGTTTTGCCTCTTGCTAATGTTCGGTAACTGCGATGCTGCTGGTGAAGACGTAATTTCGCTGAGCCAACCTTTAGCTTGACTTTCCACTCAGTCACGCATTAAATAGGAAGTTGGGGGAGATTTTGACTCACTCATAAATGATCCACCACACTCGAATTGGATCCTGATTCCGTTTTCTGTTCCAGAAAAATCCATCACTTTCTTAAAACTACTTCTGTACTTTTAAACTTGTATTACGACAGTACAGTAAGAAACGTGTATCGTTAGGGACAGAGGACAACTGTTTGGTTTTCTTTCATTGTGTTTTCTTTGCTAACTTCTCAATAGCTATATATATATATCCATTGTTTTATAAATGTACAGGGCAACTAGGTATATAATATTTCAAATTTGCTATCTAAATATTCATATTAACAGAAGATGTAAGAAGTTAGTGGATGTTACGACCTCCCTCTTCTCCAGCGTTCCTCCAACTGTAAATTATTTGCCCTTGTGTTCTAGCAAATATTGCAGGGTTGTTTGTTAAATTTTGTTATAATTGTTTTTAAATCGGCTGGACTTGGTATATATCGCCCTCCTCTGGCTGAGATGTCAAACAGCCTCAAGATTGTAATAACAATGCTCTTTTTGTAAATTGTATTCTGAAAGTTATTTTTGTATATGCTGTTTCCTTTCTCATCGTCCCTGTCCTTCTACACCTTATCCACCTGTGTAATCCCTGTCGGGTAGTATTTAATATGCAGAAATGAAATGAATTGAACACGATTTCCCATTCAAGTAATTGATTAGTTTCATTCAATTAACATGTATGTATCTGATAGGATAGATGGACCAGCCCTGTGTGCTCAAAACACTCCTGATTTTCACTTCTAACTCAGACCTGGGACTCTGTTCTGGAATCTTCAGAAATAAATGTGCTCTGCAGAACAAACATGCCATTCCGACATGTAGAATTTGTAAAAAAATATATATATTTTTGATCTGCGAGGTTCAAGAACATTTTGCAGCTGAATTTGGCCCCGGTGAATCAAATTGCCAGCCAATCAGACATCAATCTATCAATCAATCAACCGATTAACGTCCAGGGTAGAAAAGAAAACCAGGATTATGTTTACGTTCAGGTCTGGAGTTATTTAGTTTCCATAGGCCCTACAGTATTAATCAGGGATATTCAGCTCTGATCCTGGTTGGATGAAAACACTTCTAGAGTTAATTCTCTCCTATAAACATCTGTTTTCATCCTCTTCAAACAACTGACTGAATCAAACCTGGGCCACAAGCTGAATGCAATTAGAAACCACATAGAAAAAAAAAACGTGTTTCAACCTCCCCAGGACCAAGAATTTAATATCCCTGATATAAGTATTTATACTAGCGTTTGTTTTGACCCCCCCCCCCATCACACGGCCGGCGTGTGCTCAGCCTCGTTAGCCTCTAGGAAACCCTCACGTTCCCTTCATAGCCTAGTGCATAACTTTTGACCTTCAGAAGAAATGCATTATGCATGAAGCAGGGTTGGTTTTAGGGTGTAGCTTCGCTCAATAACATCCCTCCTTGTCTGCCTGCACCCACACACGAGACAACCGTTTGTATGTTTCCAAAAAATCAATTGACCTGTCAGTAAACAGAGAAAATACGTCAACTAAATGTTTCATTTGCCTTGTTTTTTCCCTCAACTGGGTTTTTAATGGATGGTTGGTCTCCTTGGGGTGGGGGGGGGGTGGGGTGGGGTGCATTTGTCATGTGTCCAAATGTGTGTGGGAGAGCATATGAAAGCGTGTGTCTGTGTGTGTTGAGGGATGACTACATGGTACCATCCTGGGACTTGGCAAGACGTGAGCTCTGCCACGGTTCCACATCAACCTGGGGCTTTACACACACAGGAAGGAATTCAGTAGATGTTATTTGAAATGGATTCCCACAGATCTGTTTTCCACCGTCCTTACGCGCGTGTTAATTCGACACGTTTACAATGTGACTGCTGGTGAACTGCACGCCACACGAACGCGCGTACACTCACAATTGTCCCGGATTCGCGGAACCGGAACGTATTTAAAGAAGTACAACACTATTTGTCAACGTGAAAAGGGCACTTGACACATCGGGTACAGTTTGCCTGAGCCTCGAGCTATAGCAGTAGTTCAATGTCCACCTAGGTGATCTAGTGAAGGGGGCTGTAGGTACGTGAAATGGCCTTTGTCTATTAATTTCTCCAAAATAACTGAACTACAATGAACCAACACTGGAGGACTTAATCTGCAAAAAACCTTGAGGGTGAAGGTATATATTTTCGTTAAATCATGTTTTGACTGCCTACGTATTCACCCTTGTTTTGTCAGTGTTGTTGAAATGGATTTGTGAATTTGTGACACGAACTGAAAATACATAATGTCAAAGTGAAAATATGTCTACACCAGTTTACAAATAAGTCATGAAGATTTAGTGCTCACACACTGGAAGGTGCCCTGAATAATGTCGCTAAATTGCTAAAACTATACTAAAATACATTCCTGAGTCAAAGTTGACTTAGCAATTCACACAAGTCACACATACCCACTGTGAGAAATAATAGGGAATTAGAGGTAAATTACTCTCCCTTTCCTCTGTTCCCATATTAAGCATCTGTAAGATCTCTCATTGGACTTCAGGCACCGATTCAACTATAAAGATCAGGAAGCTTCACTGATAGTCCTAAAGAAGGGCAGTGATAACGAATCAGACGTTTATGATCCTATTAAGCATGGCCAAGTGGAGTGTTTATGAAACTGGAAGATTACAGAACTGGAAGACCTGAAGCCGTTGGTGATTTTAAAACGACACCGAGTTCACGTGTGATGGAAAAAAAACAATTAATAGACTACATAAATTCTAAATAAAGAGGACACGTTTATAAATAAATGTTGTCATAATGAGGATGAAAATTAATATTATTGGGATTTAAAATATTAAATTGTATTTGAAAAATAAATATTTGACGGTACAATTATGCAAAGCTTTTAGAGATTACTGTTGTCTGTTAAGCGTTAAATTGAGGTATATGCCTATGCCCTGCCTCTGTTGACCGGTTATATTTTAAAGTCTGATACGCATTTGGTCAAGAACACTTAAACAGAAAAGCACTCGTACCTTTAAATATCACTGACCTCAAGTTTGCATATCTCAAGATCATCGTATCCTCTGTGGCAGTTGATGAAGCGCAACGCCTTTACAGCCTCTGACAGCACCCATGTCAACGCTGTCAAATAGCATGTCTCCGTCGAGTGTAGGCCTTGCAACTAAACTTTTTCAAAGTTCACACTTTGTTGTTGAACTGCTCTTAATATCACCACAAATGGGAAAGTAATGGAATGGCATTTTCATTCAGCATCAGGGGCACAGCAGTTTTCCCCCGCTTTTCTTGAAGTAATTGCAAAGGGACTCTGGTCTGAGATATACTATCGCAATCGTTTTTTGATTGCTAAGCCGCGGCATGGACAGACTGTTAAAACACAGAGGGGATTATAACAGGACTACTCACACATGACTTGTTGTTCCGGTCCTATATCTCACCATCTCTCCTTCTCGTGCACTGAAGGGCACGGGGTGCTCTCTGAATGAGCGTTGAGCAAACTCTGGTTTCCAGTGAGATCTCACGAGAAGGTAATTGTTTGAGCACAATGGCATGATGGCAGAAGTGAACGGTAATAATCTTTTAGTGCTGTGAATGTACATGTAGAACAAGCCTGTTGGGCATTCTATCCAATGTCAATGTGTACTTTGTTATGTATATCTCTAGATATCTCAATAAATATATATAATAAAAATAATAATATATGATATTCCCTAAAAGCACTTACATAATAATACTCAACAATGTACACGTCCGGAGATTTCAGGACAGTCGTTTACCTCCCTACCAGATAATAGTTGACACGCGTATTACAATCTGCAGAGGCCAGAAGAATCACAGGGCCCGCCTTCATTACCTGAGCTTTGCGAGTATATGATAGCATTTATAAAATCCTACAGAATTCCTACAACATTCACATCGAGACCGTTGTTGTTGGACACAGTAGCATGCTATCATGCTTTCTCATAGGAGATCCTTCCGTAATTCCTGGTTACAGAAAGATGAAATATAGACTTATTTTCGCCTTCATTTAGAACGGGATTCTGGTGTGAGACGAGTTCTATTTAAGCTGTCTTCTCTCAGCTTAAGTGGACCACTGAACGTGCTCGGTCAGCAAGGTCAGAGGCCATCTAAGTTCGAGGTACTGCTCTGCTCTCATAGGCCAGGCATATTTATTTTCATCCATTCACTCTGTTGCAAAAACACACATGGGCCAGGCAGCGGAGAAGACCTGGAGGATGATGTCCGAAAGACAAGCTCAACGGCCAGAACACATTACTTCCACAATGAAAACCACAATTGACATGCCTGGTTTATAGGTTACAATTGTACAATAGAACAATAGATGTTTAAAGCGGCTTATGTCATGGGCCTTCACGCGTTGTCTTTTTAATATAGTCTTCTGTAACTGTTAGAGGACTGTCATTATCACAATTAACATAAGTCTGTTAACTGCCTCAGGTTATTTTATAAAGCTGTGATTAGTAGAAAGACCGTGTGTGTAATCTGTTGTGATTCATGTAATACGGCAAATCGTAAGATCCACCACCTCTGACTACCTCACAGGTTATTCTGCAGTTTCCCGCGTAATAATGCGACACGCCAAGTCTCATTTCTGGTCCCACCAATCCGTACACGTAGGTCCAGACCTCACCTCCAAAATGTCCTGCCTTCCTGTCAGTTAAACCGCCTGGCTCCGCCCCCTGACAGCCTGGCTCGCACAAACAGCAGTAGCGGTCTATAGCTCGGTGTAGCGGTCGGGAGAGTAAATAGAGAAAGCCCCAAGATGGCGGAGTCACTGAGCTTCATTCACTTTGGTGCAGCGGCCAAAAGCCCGCTCGCGCAACCGAAGGAACCGAAAGGAGAGTCTGACACCCGACCGCCCTCTGCCCGAGACCTTCATCCGCCGCCAGCGAAGCGTGTACGAAACGACGAAAAGAGCCTTAAACCCAAGAAACTGAACGGGGACGGTGGCGGCGCAGTGGAGAAGCAACACCAGAAGCAGAGTTACGGCCATACAACAACATGGAGCTTCAGCCCCGTCAAGGCGGGCAGCAACCCCTCTGCGCCTCTCCAACCCCCCATTCACAAAGTGTTCAAGCAGAACGCTTTCCTCGCTTCTCCTCCCAAACCACCACTATCCAAAAAGACCAAGGAGAAACGAGAAAAAGAGACGGATTTCAAAGAGAAGAAGAAACATAAACCGATCCCTAGTACTCCTGGAAATAATATAAGCAGCAGTCTGAGTAACGTTACTTCTGGAATGAAGAAGGAGAACGGGGAGATGAAGTTAATGCAGAAAGGTATTTTATGTGAACGTGCACTTTCACGCACTAATCTGTTGACATGGTATATAGCCTACGTGGATAGAAAGTTTTGCTGCCAATTTGTGTCTGTAGAAATACAGCGCCAGTGTCCATTAGCCACATAGCTTTTTAGTGCTAGTTGCTGCTGCTGGTAAGGAAGCATGTGGGGCCCGCTGGGTATACTTTACAGCATGTCAATGTGACCAGTCCCAGAACTGCGTCTGTTGTGGCGTGTTGTTTATAATACGTTTGGGCGGTATTCCAGAAGGAACTGTTTTAATTCCCCATTGTGCGAGCGGTTCAATATATGGAATAAGGACAGTTGTTCGAGTTAAGCTGTTCTTCTCGCATGTTTGGCTTAATGGCTGCGGTTTCGCCCGCTCTGCATCGTAGCCTATGTGCGTCCTGTTAACACGTTCTAATGTTGAGAAGTGTCCTGGGTTCTTGTTCTGCAGGTTACGTTGTAGCCTTCCCGCTGTCAAGCCGAAGTGGGAAACATTGTTGCGTGATTAACCAACACGCGCAAGTTGTTAACGGGCAAAAATATAACCGATCCACCACGGCGGAACAAATTGGAGTGCTTGTAAACAACTGTGACCTCAGCGATAGGCTGGTGTTTGAAATGTGTTGGCAAACCATCGACGCATTATAACACAAGCGGTCCATTTATGGTAATTGTAGTTGGTGGGTTTATGGATGTGTTGAAATTACAAGCTTTCATTACGGTTTAATGAGCAATCGCCCGCCATTAACTGTTGTTTTTGTACGGCCGCCACGCCCCCCAAATAAAATCAGAGCAGTGAAGTCGAGAAAGCATTTTTTTACCGCCGAAAATGATTACTTGCCTACTGCGAGCCACATGAGCATATCTGTCTAAAGTTTTCATTACAACACAAAGCATGTGATGCATAGTGTTGGGAGTTACGTTGTATGTATCCTGAATTCGTGCATATTAACCGTGCGAGATGACTTGTGACAGTACATATTGTAACCCAGACACCTGCGTAGTTAGGGGCAAAGGACAGCCAGTGGCCACGTCTGTTACCTGCTCAGTACCCACTGAGCCCCTGGGCGTGCTACCCTGTGACTGGCTCTGGATGGTCGTGGGTGGTGACATATTTTACTAATCCCACTTGAAAGCAGAAAAGGCCTTCAAAACATTCTTGCTCCATGTTTTCCTACATTATTCCATATACAAAATATATTGTTCCAAAGTTATAATTATATTTATTCCTGTAGGATTCCAAGTCCACTTAAAGATATTTGCCAGCATTCAAATTGTACTCAATTTGTGGCAACTATGAGTGTGCAGTTCATATTCTGGTAATCTGGGAGTTCAATCTGCAAAGTTAAATTTGCTTGTTAAGGTTTGTGCAATGCAGAACCTTTCCATGAGATATTAAAATTCAGCATTTAGTCACAGACAGACAGTTTTTGCAAGTTCGGGCAGGCTTTGGCTAGATTGAGATAAGCAGGTGTTCAGAAAGGGGACCTTCTCTGTAGTGTGATAGCCTATATCCACACCCACCAGAGTGGTTGATAGAACAGAGATTAAACGCAAACACTTGTAGAACATTTATGAGCCTGGTAGAATCCCTTATTTAGCAAATTTCTTGTCATTTTACCGACTCATCAAGCTACTTCCAGCTGGTGCGTTCCTATAAGGTAGTCATATGAGACGGCCAAAGGGCAGGTGCATGTAGCATGCATGTAGCATTGAAAAGCAGTCTCTGTCTCTCTGAATTGTCATGACCTAAACGATAAGTTTCCTTCCTGCCAGTTGGGGAATTGTCCAACAGCCTGGATAAATAATGCATAGAATACATTATCAGGTCCCAGCTGCATAATCATGTTGGCTATGGAACAAGTGGTCACCTCGGTGAAACCAGTAATTACACTGTATTGTGAGTATTACAGCATTAACTGAAAACTTTACAATTCAGTGGTACCCCCTAAATTGCTTCCCTCCAATGTCTGTGGTAGCTTTATTTTGTAAAAATAAATTGAAATGGAAGGTTTTGATTGAGGAACAGAAGGGTAAAAAAAATACGAGACCACTGCGAATTGAACGCTTCTGTTCCTCACTCAAAACTTTTTCCTTTTAGACTTTTGGAAAGGAAAGAAAAGTGTGCAGTGGTCTCTTAATTTTTTCCGGGGGGTGTGTCCGTGCATGCAAAACTGTTGGCTGGGCATGATGTGCAGCCAGTGAATTAGAGAGTGAGGCTGACCAAGTTCTAAATGGCTGTTCCCTACGTGTCCCTAAGAGCCCTGGTCAGTAATATTGCAGTGGATCGGGAAGACACTGCTGGTTGGGGACACGCTGTGCAAAAGGAGTCTGATTCCCATTGCAAAGTGGCTGCCGAGTCACTGTAAGTTTCTGTCCCCAGAGATATACGAAGCTCCTCAAAGCTGTTCATCTAAAGAGCCATTTCAGCCCATGTGTTCCTTCCCTGGCCTATTCGGGTTACTCTGGCGAATGGTGCTCAGTTAATAAAGTCAGTTGGAAACCCAACACGGCACTGATACCCTGGGGTGGCAGGGTAGCCCAGTCGCCAAATGGGTCGTGCCAGTAAACGAAAGGTTGTTGGTTCTAACCCCCAGACAAGGCAAAACAACCTGTGGTTCCGTCCCTGGGCCAAAGCGGTAACCCTAAATCTCTTGTTAGCATGCTAACCTGCTAAAGAAAGGTTAGTAAAAAAAAAAATGTACAGAACTGAATTATATACCATGAGCTTAGTAAGACAAATCAGATGGTCTACCCCAGATGTTGTTCATAAGGTGACTGTCATCGGTTATGTAGACGACGCTGATGGTGGTGATCTTGGAGACATTGATTCAGCTTTGGGTCTTTATTAAATGAGCTCCAGACTGGCCTCGTCCTCGTGAGTAGAATGGAGGGTGTGATTTGAGAATGAACACATACAATAAATGTGTTGTGTACCCATACAGGGACATTGGAAAGCTGCAGATCCCTCCTGATGGACTGGACATATATAGAAAAATGATACCTACATCTTTGATTTTACCTACTCTACCTCTACTCTTACCTCTGCCTAGCTACTTAAAAATGACATGGCCTCACTCCCCCCCCCCCCCCCCCCCCCCCCCCCCCCC
>JACXGJ010013188.1:0-16708 GCA_016801105.1 Esox niger | reverse complement strand
GCAGCGTCCTGCTGGTGACTGAGATTCGGACTGACAAAGAGCAGCGTCCTGCTGGTGACTGAGATTCGGACTGACAAAGAGCAGCGTCCTGCTGGTGACTGAGATTCGGACTGACAAAGAGCAGCGTCCTGCTGGTGACTGAGATTCGGACTGACAAAGAGCAGCGTCCTGCTGGTGACTGAGATTCGGACTGACAAAGCAGCGTCCTGCTGGTGACTGAGATTCAGACTGACCTGCAACCAGAAAACCTCATGCTGTCATCCAGTGGGCATGGCCTAAATGCCAGACCATTATATAACATTATAACAGGGCAGTTTACGGTTGACAGGATGGTTTGGTGTTTCAGGGCCTTGTCAACCAAGCCCACTTCCAAGATGAACACCCGCTCTCCCCGAGAGCAACAATATCTCTCAAACTCACACAGTGTACAGTACTTGGTCTGAAATATCTGTTTTGTCCTTTGCTGCCCCCTGTAGCTAGAGGAATCCAACCGCACTCTGACAGCGGACGTAGCCAATTTGGCCAATGAGAAGGAGGAACTCAATGACCAACTGAAGGAGACACAACAATGTGAGTAGCACACAATGCTCTGCTTTAAAGACGCCCCACACCTTGTTCTTAAGACCCCCTGTCCTTGTCTAGAAACCACTGCTAACTGTCTGAAGACCCCTTAGCGTTTTGGTGTGTTGATATTGTTTCTTGTCCAGAACATTCCAGGGATGTCTTGAGAGCTCTTACTTCTGGTTTCATTCACAGTGCTGCAGAAGGCCAAGGAGGATGTAATGGAGATGAATTCCATGAAGATGTCCTTTGAGAAACAACTGCAGACAGAGAGAACATTGAAGATCCAGGTGAGAGGTCAGAGGTTAGCACGCAGGCACAGCCTGTCTGGTGCAATATAGCTGGGGTCTGGCAGGTTGACCTCGCCAGCCCTGAAACATGAAGTAGTGTCTCACTCACCCAACCAAACCATCTCATGAAGGATGATAGTCAACATATAACATTACCTCCCTGATAACAGCCCTGTTGGGTTTATGTCCAGGTTTCAGCAAGATCGCCACGGTACAGATGATGCATCTACATGCATATTCCATCCACTGTATGTGGACTGGAGGATATATTATTACACAACATTGGCTTTTGCTGGACAATAAAGCTTATTCAGTGAAATTGGAATTTAGAAGTAATAAACAAATGTCTGAATTAGACTAATCTGTGTGTTCAGGAAACCAGCCAATAATTCAAAATGTGGTGTCCATTTCCTCACCCATGAAATTGTTTTAATGCACGTATCCACCAGGCCGTTAACAAGCTGGCTGAGGTCATGAACCGGAGGGAGACGCTGCGCGTTGGTCACAGCCGCGACGACACGCTGGATATGCGCAGGAAGGAGAAGGAGAACCGGAAGCTGCAGCTGGAACTGAGGTCTGAGAGGGAGAAACTCAACTCCACCATCGTCAAGTATCAGAGAGAGATTAACGACATGCAGGCGGTCAGTCAAAAATACCACATCAACCTTCTACTAACATCATACAACCGCAACCTTCTACTAACCATCACACAACCGCAACCTTCTACTAACCATCACAAAACCGCAACCTACTAACCATAACACAACCGCAACCTTCTACTAACCATCACACAACCGCAACCTTCTACTAACCATCACACTACCGCAACCTTCTACTAACAATCACACAACCGTAACCTTCTACTAACCATCACGCGACCGCAACCTTCTACTAACCATCACGCGACCGCAACCTTCTACTAACCATCACGCGACCGCAACCTTCTACTAACCATCACGCGACCGCAACCTTCTACTAACCATCACGCGACCGCAACCTTCTACTAACCATCACGCGACCGCAACCTTCTACTAACCATCACACAGCTATAATCATATACTAACCCCTCATACAACTACAACCATATACTGGTAATCACACAACCTAATACTAACAATCACAAAACCTTAAACTAACATCAAACAAACTATGATGTTCACTAACCAGAACACAAACACAACCTTAACCTAACCCTTTTAACGTGCCGTCAGTTAGTGTCCATCTAAGTTCGTCGCAGTGGCCTCGCCAAGCGTTAGCGGCACAAAGTCCCCGGTAAATCCGGTGGTTTGCGTGTGTCTGCAGGTGTTGTCGGAGGAGAGCCAGGTGCGTCTGGAGCTGCAGATGGCCCTGGACAGTAAGGACAGTGACATCGAGCAGCTTCGCTGTCAGCTGACCACTCTCAGCATGCACTCCATGGACTCCACCAGCATCAGCAGCGGCGCCAATGACCTGGACCTGGACGACAGCAGTTTCCCAGGTAGCAACACTTCGGCGGTCCCCTAACCAGCTTTTCAGGTTACACTGGGTCATTTACTGAGGGTTCACGGAGTGTCGCAGCCCTAGTTCTCTCTCTTCTTCTCGTTGTCATTTTCTATCATATCTGGGTTTGTCCCCCCCCACTGTCACCCCTTTATGGCCTTTTACCACCCCCTACTATTCCTAAACAATCAGCTCTGAAATGATCTTCTATTCCTTTTCCCTGCGTCCCCCCTGTCCCCTTTCTTACACTTTTCCTTCACTATCAACTCCCTTGCTCTCTTTCTCCCTCCCTCCTCTGGTGTGACGGCGCAGTGCACATCACTCACTCCCACACCTCAGAGTCCATGTCGTTCCATTATCAGCGCACACAGAAGTCTGTCAACATCGCCACCAGGCCCTCCTTCAGGGTTTCTCAACCTCTCTTTGGCTCCGACTCTGAGGATGAGGAGCGGGACGAGGAAGGTTGTGAAGGAAATTGCGGGCAGTTAGAACATGGCCGACGACCTTTGGCTCTGACCTATGAGCAGCCACCCCCGGAGCCTAGCCGTCACGGTACAGGTGAACCTGCATGTTGGTTCAGAATTGAAACGCGGCGTCGCTAGTCGCCACAGAGAGCGTCATCTGACTCCCGCCTTGTCCTGCCTGCCTGCCTGCTTGCCTGTCTGTCTGTCTAACTAGCTGCACTGTTTCACAGTGGGGGTGTCTCAGCTGTGTGCACAAGGTCTGTCTGACATTTCGTGGCCCCGGGTGACCTTGGAGTGGAGTTATCTCTAACTACGTCTGAACTATTTTGGTCTGTCTGGAATGGAGACAGTGTCTGGGGCTGTATCTCTGATTACTCTGAATCTCTGATTACTATGAAATGAGACCAGAAGGAAGTGATGGGGACTTCAGAAGCAGCCTGGTTTGTTTTCATCACCATCTGTAGATAATACTGAAAACCCCTGCCAAGGAAGGCATATGTAGAAATGCCTCGTGGCTTGGGGCAGGTATAATGTATATGATGAGCACTGTGTGTTTGCTCCATGGATTGGCTCCTAACCTCTGCTATGTATATAACAGCTGTTAAGACGCTCTTGTTATGTGATACTAATGTACTTCCTGTTTCCTGAATGCAAAACAGATAGCCGGCTGGAGGGCTGGTTGTCACTTCCTGCCAAGAACACCAAGAGGTTTGGCTGGGATCGAAAGGTGTGTCTCTTTCGTTCTCTTCGCTCCATCTCTCACTTTCTTGATCTCTCCCACATTTTAACTGAATCCAGAATATTTTATTGACATGGCAAGATAAATAGCCCTGCATAGAGGAATTATAAGTAAAACTAGACATTCAACATCACCAGTCAGACTGACCGCAGTAAGGCAACAATAATGTCCCTCACACTCTCTCACACACTTTCACCGTCTCTCACTGCCTGGATCTCTCGTTCCCTCACTCACCATCTCTGTCACTCACTCCTCTCCTCCTAGTTTGTGGTGGTGAGCAGTAAGAAGATCCTTTTCTACAACAGCGACGTCGACCGGGAGCAGTCTAACCCCTTCATGATCCTCGACATCGAGTGAGTCAGACCTCTTGTCCCTGTGTCCCAAACGGTTACTGATTGAGCACTACTTTTGGCTTGAGCCGATAGGACTCTGGTCAACAATAGTGTACAATGTAGGGAACAGAGAACCAGCTGAGATGCGACCTTGAGTCTCTCTTGAGGTCCCAAACGTTACGCAAACTAAAATCATCAGAATGTCTTTTTTTCCAGTGAATACAGATGCTGAGCTTTATAAAATGTCCTGCTTCTCTTCCGCTTTGCAGTAAGCTGTTCCACGTCCGACCGGTCACGCAGACAGATGTGTATCGTGCAGACATCAGAGATATTCCCCGGATATTCCAGGTGACATTCCATTACCACACGGAAAGCCATGTCCACTCTTTAGATTTGATTAGAACATATTAAAATGTATTTTAACGACAAAGGTCCGACCACCACTGTGGACAGAAGTGAAATTAATGTGAGAGCTCCCTCCCGTCAAACGATTCCCATGCCCCTTCTTCCCCTTTCCAGATTCTGTACGCCAACGAGGGCGAGAGCAAGCGGGAGCAGGAGTTTGCGGCAGAGCTCCTGCCCCTGTCGGACTCCTACATCTCACACAAGGGTCACGAGTTCATCCCGACGCTCTACCACCTGCCGTCCAGCTGCGAGGCGTGCACGCGGCCCCTGTGGAACGTCTTCAAGCCGCCGCCGGCGCTTGAGTGCCGCCGCTGTCACACCAAGTGCCATAAGGACCACCTGGATCGGAAAGAGGAGGTCATCGCTCCGTGCAGGGGTCAGTGGAGGGCAAAGGTCATGGCGGGGAGGCGGGTACTTGAATACCGTGTGAAACCTTGCAGGAAAAGATGAGGGGAAAACGAGACGTCTTTGGCACTTGTTCAAGCCTTTGTTAAGTACCAAATGGGCGGGGTTTGCTCTTTTGGGACTTCTTTGTTCATCCCAGATGTTCTCGAACGAACCAAGATTTGAAATGCGATTTTAATGCTGTTCTGCAAGAGATCCATGAGGGAAGAGCTGATTTTCACATCACACAGGAATTTCCTAAAAAATTTACATCAGGGTTCTTCAAATCCAGTTCTTGAGGACCGAAACACTTCTGGGTTTTGGATCTACCTGCTAGTTGATTGCCTTCACCTGGCATCTCAGGTCTGAATCAGTCCCATTTTATTAGTAGAGGATACAGCCAGAAATGTTTTGGACCGGAATTGAATAGCCCTGATGTACATAATGTCCTGTTTGGTATTTTCACACAGTGAAGCACATATCCTAGCAGTACCTACTGGTCTTTGTAATAGTACAATACTCTGTTCCCCCCCATTTAGCATTGTGTAACTCACACTCCTGAACCCCCCCCCCTCTATGCAGTGAACTACGACATGTCCATGGCCAAAGACTTGCTCCTATTGGCCGGCTCTCAGGAGGAGCAGCAACACTGGGTCAGCCGGCTAATCAAACGGATCCCGCGGAGAGGCCCCGCCCCCGCCCTACCCTCCACAGTCCCAGCATCTGAGCCGCCCACTCGCTCGTCCCCGCGACTCTCGCCCAACGGCTCCCCCCGCAACTCTCCCACCCTGTCCCATCACCGCCGAGCCATCAAGGTCCAGCCCAGCCGCCAGCAGACCCAGCCTGGGGGGAAACCGAGGTGAGGCCGCAGTCCTCCTGGACGTGGCGATGACTGTTTACTTGTCGGATCGGCTGCATTTGCACATTTGGGGCTACTCTATTGGCTCCATTGTGCTAGACACACTCAATCAAGCACTGATTGGTCATTTAATAGATGTGTGTTGTCTAGGTAATCTAGGTAAGGCCGGACAGCGTTCAGTAGGTCTGCAGACCATTTTGTCACGCAAAGCAACATCGAATTGCTTTGTTTGGCAAGTGCAGGTAGTGCCTTCCTGTGTCACAAAACGTCTTCTCCCTGCTCATTGGATTTGCTTTTCATGGCAGATGAGTTCCATCTGGTCCCAGAGCCTTCACATCTCAATCCACGCTCATTATACATTTATAATATCCCTATGTTGTGCTGCTGTAAGAGTGAACGTGTCCACATTCTTGTTAGGAGCTTTTCACAGAAAACATGTGGGTTATCGGTACTTATCTTTTTTATACCAGAGCTACAGTATATTGCTTTGCTTCATCTAAGCCTCTAATAGGTAACTGAGCTAACGTATCGTACACTAATCTGCACTGTTGTTTTTTTGTTGTTGGTGCTGCTTGAGTTTAATATGGACAACACTTTCCATCCCAAACTGCTCTTTGGTTTACAGATGGGCTGACAACTCAACAGGATACCTGCTGTAATCGAGACACTAAATCAATGTTGTCAATAATGTGAGATCAATTCCTAATAGATTGAAGAGCCAAAATGTCCAGACGAACCTTAAACGAGTACAGGCGTAGGGTCAGGCGTAGGTTCAGGCGTAGGTTCAGGCATAGGGTCAGGCGTAGGGTCAGGCGTAGGTTCAGGCATAGGGTCAGGCTTAGGGTCAGGCGTAGGGTCAGGGTTAGGGTCAGGCGTAGGGTCAGGGTCATGCGCAGGGTCAGGGTTAGGGTCATGTGCAGGGTCAGGGGTAGGGTCAGGCGTAGGGTCAAGGTCAGGGTCAGGCGTAGGGTCAGGCGTAGGGTTATGCGTAGGGTCAGGGTCACGCTTAGGGTCAGGCGTAGGGTCATGCTTAGGGTGTTTATGGGTACAGCTGGGTTTAAAGTGTATATTTTAACGTTTATAAACAGGCTGTCTACTAGACTTTCAGGGTCAGGTTCGTGTTAATTAGTAATGTCCCTGTGGAAAATGTCTGTCCCCAACTGTAGAGTTTATAGAAATAATGTCCAACTAGCAGCTAACTGGCGCTTTTTCCCCGGCCACTCCCCTTAGCGCTGGCCCCATGCTCAGAATCATCCTCCATTCACCCCTGACTCCTCACCTTTGACCCCTCGTTCATACTAGCGTTACTCTGGTAGACCGTGAGTAGCATAGCCTGTAAGTGTCTGTCTGATGTCTCTGCTAATATCCGCTAACACAATGCTCTAACTCCCCCGGGCTGACCCCACGGCCCAGTTCCCTGCCCTTCGCACCGTGCCTCTTCCCATCTGGGTCTCCACCCCAAACATTTTAAAGCATT
Source organism: Esox niger (assembly GCA_016801105.1). Lineage (NCBI taxonomy): Eukaryota > Metazoa > Chordata > Actinopteri > Esociformes > Esocidae > Esox > Esox niger. Next base: position 9,718 of record JACXGJ010013188.1, on the reverse strand, counting down.
GCTCTGGGACTTGGAGTGTTTGTGGGCTAGACTGGGGAATTGGTGCTATTTTTCTTCCACCGGCCTTCTCCTGAAAATCCAGTTGGGGCAGATGGGTGGGGAACTGGGGCGCCAGGTCACTGTGGTGTCCGGTTCCAAACACTGTCTGACGTCCCGGCGACTCACCATTTCAGGTGGATTGTTGACTTTGACAGCCTGAAGGACTGGAGTTTGTCATTGGATGATGTCGATGATGATGATGATGCCGCGGCTGATCACGATGTGTTTGGCTTCTGAGGAAGCGGGAAGTGGGTAACATCCGCAGTGGCTGCTGGGAATTTCCGTTTGAGGCCTGATGCATGTGTGGCTCCACTGGTAGGAGCGTGACCCCGGGGTCGTGGGTGGGAGGTCATCTACATGGTGTAGGTCACTTTGGACCGGCTCTTACTACAAAGCATTAACATTTATGTGATGCATGTTCTGAGTGACTCCTAAACGGGCTTTATACACATTGACTGATGGATCAGCAGTGAGGAGCTTCGCTCCATCTAAAGGCTGAGTTTAATGACATCAGAAGAAGATCCCAATAGTGGGTACGTGCACTCACCTTTGAGTTGTCCAACAAGACCTTGGCAAGTGCATGCGGCCTCTTTGTGGTGTTCGTGTGTGTGTGTGTGTGTGTGTGTGTGGGCATGTGCTTGTGAGTAATCCAACTTAAGCAGATCACATTAATTGATTTATTTTTTCTCTCCCGCTGTCTCAGCTAACGTCTGTAGTACTGATGAGGTTGGTCCTCTCATGTCGCGTGGAGTCAGACTGGAGACGGAGCACCCTGGGGAACGCCCTCATCTACTTGCCCTGTTCAGGGACACAAAGGCACAGTCTCAAATGGCAACAGATCTGTACTGCACAACCTTTGGCCAGGCACCAGGCTAGGATCTAAAGGAGTGCACTATAAAGGAAATAGGATGACATTTGAGATGTGATCTACAGACTACAGATGGTGTTGGGATGGAGTCTTTAGGGGTCAAGGGTCAGGTTAACTTTGCATTCACGTCACCCTTGATCAGATGTGGAAACCACATACAGATGTTTCTCTCATGCCTTCTCGTTAAGTTACATTGTAAAGTCTTCATCTTTTGCCTTACACAAACCTGGTTCCAGAGCTGTTTGGGCTCTCTTTCCAACTCTGCTGATAGTTCACTGTCATACCAATGGAAAGATGGAAAATAAAATACCTGGAGCCAGGCTTTGAACAGTATTCGTGTTGTACCAACTTTTGCATATTTCCATGATTTAATGGCTTGAGAAAAAATGTTTTTAGGTTGCTCTAACATTTTCTTTTATATTTAAATAATAAATATAATGGTGAAATGCATACAGACCGAGCCATATCGGCTGCCCTCGTCTTTACATGCCTGCCAGTGTCTTGTGATATTCAGACTGAAGGCAGTTCAATTTAGCAAGTGATTAATGAAATTGAAAAAAAAAATTACATACAAAATCTCCTTTCTGTTAACTGACAAAAATAAAGCCTCCCCCTTTTTTCAGTAATTATTGGAATTTCTGTTTACTTCCTGAATGGACTGCATTCAGTGGGTGTGTGGCACGAGCCTGAGGCCTGGCTTAGCTTTGCTATGAGATGATTTTGTGTTAAGTATTAGATATCTGAGTGATTGACTGTGTGTATATATACCAATACTGTACATGTTTTTTCACACACTTATGTTACAGCTTTTATTTCTTTGAAAATATTTCATTGCACATCTATAAATATCCATTCACTGGCCACTTAATCAGCTTCACCTGTCTGGAACAAAGTAGGACACCATTTGGACTCCAGCCACTCAAGGTTTGATGTGCAATCAGATGCCCTTCTGTACACAACTGTTGGGAAGATTGGTTGTATCTAAAATCTCTCATTAACCAGGTGTTTCCGCGGAGAACCGCTGATCACAGGATGTTTTTTGTTTCTCACCATTCTATGTAAACTCGAGACCGTAGTGTGCAAAGAACCACCGTGTCTGACCAACAGTCAAACCATGGCCAAAGTCTTCGATCGGTGGTTGACAAACCTCTCCTCTGGCGCCAGCAGCAGTTCCATGTATTTGAACTTTTACATAGCGGGCACACCAGATTTAATCTGTGAGCTATCACTCTATTGATGAGGTGAATCAGATTAGGGCTACAACAAAAATGTAAAATGATGTTAAAGGACCACTGTCCTAGATTACACGTCTTCCTAAACCTTGTGACCATGTCCACATGCTTTACATGTTGAGATGAAGCCTTGTGATTGGCTGTTGGGCCATTTATGTTAACAAGCAGCTGTACCTAATATAGTGGCCTGGGAGTGCATATGATATATGAATATACAGCATATTACCCTGTCATGTTACAGGATATATACATATTGCTACAGCAGTCTGCAGTTGTTTTAAAGACTGACATTTTGAGTTTCATTTTAGTGTATTACCTGATAGATTTGGATGTTGTTACATTATCACATGTGGTTCCAGGTGTCTGTGGCCAGTGAAACACAGGTGAACATAGGGGCTGGATGGCACAAATAAACCTGGAAGCAGTCAATAGTGTTAGTCATTGTGACGGTCTGAGGTGAACCACAAATCTGCCCTTTTTAACCAGGCTGACCCTCAGGCAGAACGCTAACAATGTATTTTATTTTTATGTTCTGTATTGACCGGTATGATGGCCTGGCTTGTTGAAGATCTGAATAGAAACATAAATATAAAAAAACACATTGTGGGTTCACTGGTGTTGCTCTTCAATTTGCTCTGGAAGAAGTTGACACTTCTACAACTGCTTGTATACAAAGCTTTATACACCTTTACTTGCTACCTCCTCTGTGTTAGAATATCATCATGCCAACATTTAAAATAGTGTAATATCATCATGCAAACTGTAAATTAGTGTAATATCATCATGTCAACATCAGATTAGTAGAATATCATCATCAACATTAAATTAGTGGAATATCATCTTGCCAACCTATGTACTAGGCTTTTTTAAGAGCCTACATAACTGAGCTTGCAGTGTCATGTGTTAATGTGTTGCATGGTTCCTGATTGACATGTGCCACCTTCTGTGTTCTGACTAAAGCTACATAGCAAACCCAACCCTGATGTCGTTACTATACCATTAACACAGAGTTAACATTTTGATAACATATGTACAAAAAGGTGGGACTAATGTTATGTAGGCCAAATGTAAGACTTTTTTTATAGGATGAATCTAGGACTAATGTAATGTAGGCTAAATGTAGGACTAATGATTTATGGGACTTATGTAGGCTTAGGTCCATTTCACAGCAGTGATTCCATTTAGGAACACTTTGTTCCTGCCAAGTGGTGATATGAGCATGCTGTTTACTCATTGAGTAATGATTTTAGGGCAGGCCATCGACCAGTTATTTCCTGTTCAGAATGATGTAAATGACCATTCCAAAAGGAACTAGATAAAGTGTAGCTTTGACAAGGAACACACGCAATTTGCAACATCTCCAGACCAATATAAAACAAGGGTAAGTAAAATTTTTAAGATTTGTTTTTAGACGATTTTGCGGGTTTTAGCATAGCATCAGGCACTGATAAATTTAAACTGTAGACATAAAAACATCCCAAATGTAATAGTACAGTAAATCAAAGCACTTTTGAAATAGCATTTAAGTTGCTAGCCGTTGTGGGGTTTTATGAAGACACTTCTAACAAGACTGACCATCTTCTTCCTCAGTGCATCTAGCGATGACGACCTGGTTACTCACTGCTCTCTTTCTGGTGTGTTGTTGCCATGTCGCCTCATCTTGCCCGGACCTATGCAAATGCTACATATCCCCAAGAAAAACCGAAGTGGTCTGTAACAGTGTCCCTCTGACCCAGTTCCCCTCCGAAGGCATCCCGGGCAACACCACCTCCCTCACCATCCAGTACACAAACGTCAGCGCTATATCGGAACTGCACCTGAGTGCCACGCCTCTTCTGCAAGAGCTCTACTTGTACAACAACAACCTGTCCTCCCTCCCTGCGGACCTCTTCCGGGGCGTCCCGCTCCTCTCCACCGTGGCTCTCTCGGACAACAAGTTGGACCGGCTTCCCGCGAACGTCTTCGACCACGCTCCGCTGCAGAACCTGGTGCTGAAAAACAACCTGATGGTCAGCGCCGACGCCGAATGGCTCCCGGACAACAGCAATCTCACCTGGCTGGACCTGTCAGGGAACCGCTTGACGGCTGTACCCGCGGCCCTCTTTCAGAAGCTACGCCGTCTGGAGAATCTTGATCTTTCCCATAACCGCCTGGAGAAGATCCAGCCAAATTCACTTGGCCCTCTGATCAGACTGGAGAGGCTTAACCTGGAGGGGAACAAACTCACCACCCTGGAGCCATCCACCTTCAGCAGCAATCTGAACCTGACACATCTGTTTCTTCTAGAGAACCGGCTAGAGCAGCTGCCCTCAACCCTCTTCCATGGTCTCCACAACCTAAAGCATCTGAGTCTGGACAATAACCGGCTGAGACACGTCCCGCCTGGTCTGCTGGACCAGCTTCATTCCATTGCAGAGGAGGGTCTGGACATCACTGGGAACCCCTGGGTGTGCGACAGGAAGGTGGAGTACCTGTGGAGGTGGCTGAAGAAGAACCAGAAGAAAATGTTCATGGCCAATGACCTCAGGTGTGCCGGGCCTGATGCTCTGAAGGAACGGTTGGTGATGTCACTAACTGACAGCGATCTAGGACTCTGAACTGTCAACTTACCTAACCAGATTAACCGAAAGGACAGTTTGAAAAATTGGTTACATATTTGAGGCTTGAAAGTTTTACAATTCTATCTGCATGAGTCAATGCTATCTGCATGAGTGAAAACATTCTTCCCACAGTACTGACGTAAACCGAAATTCAGCTGATAAATTCTAGTTCACTGAATGTTGTATATTTTCTTCAGAATGTTACGCAAATTCAAATTAAATTTACTTGGAAATAATTAAAGATATGCTTGTGGTGTCTTTGATCTCTAACACCTTGCTGCTTTTTATTACAGTATATATTTACAGATGACATGTTTAGATTTGTTCAGCATTTTGTTCAAGGAATATTCCTGTACATCAGAAAATGGAAACTATTGTTTACAAGGCATGAAATGGAATTCTCAAGTTTGTTTCCATATTGAAATGTCCAGACATTATTTATAAACTACAGCTTTACACTTTCTTTACAATAATTTTTTTCCTGCTGTAAAAAACTGGCTCACATCAAAATACACCTGTTGTGCATTCCCAACTGGGGTAGTCAAATGTCTTTTAAAAAATTGGGTTTAGTCTGTAAACACAACTCAAGGATATGCAAACAGTGAGCCTCCGCAGTCCCCATTTTAAACATCAATGATTCACAAATATCCAACATTGACTTGTATAAAAATAAGTTGCTGTAATTAAATAATATGCTACCTTTATACTCATGTGATTTTAGTACCATATCATGTATTTAATGACCCTAAAATAGTATTTAGCAAAATAGAAACATGATAAATAATTAAGTATTGAAACAATCCAATTGCCCCCATCTTTGTTTTACCTCTTGCAATATATCTACAAAATACAGTTTATGGACCTTTGTTTCTCTACCCGCTCATTATTTATTTAGTTATAGAAACACACTCCCCACAGGGAGCTTTGAAATGGTTGTGAGAGCAGATGTCAGAAGATGACAAGAATACTCCGAGATCTCCTCCCTGCTGGACGTGCCTTGAACACCTCCCTAGGAAGATATCCTGGGGGCTTCCTTACCAGATGCAAGAACCACCTCAACTGGCTCCGTTCGACACAAAGGAGCAGCGGCTCTACTCCGAGTTCCTCACAGATGACTGAGCTTCTCACCCTAACTCTAAGTGAAGTGGTGAACCTAAAGCATTCAAAAGGTAATTACTGAAGCTTTTTAATGCACTTGAATCTAAAAATCTGGTTATTGGTAATTTCAAGTTAACAATAGCAATCGTAATAGGATTAATTTATCCATTATTTGAGATTCTGGTCACCAGTGTGTTAATATATACTTCAGATCATTAGGAATGCAAGTTTTTAGGCTAAACTTTATCTTCATTTCATATTTCTAGAAAGATGACCAGCTGGGTGGTTCTCTTGATCTGTGAGTTGACCTGCTGTTGTAGCTGTAGCAATGGCGCCCCCAATTGTCCAGATATGTGCAACTGCCATTTTTTTTTACCAGTGACTTCAGGTTAGTCTGTTGTCAGTAGAAGACTAGAGGCCTTGGTGTATCCAATAATGCCCTGTTTTACCTCACAAACAGCCCTAGGGGTAACCAATGTTTAGTCCACAAACAGCCGTAGGCATATTTTACCTCTGTAAGCACCCCCTTAGACCTTTCAGCAAAGTAGACCTACATTGTTACAACATGAAATCCAAAGGGATTTGATTCATTTCTGCCACTGATAACCACAAAGATGTCCATAATGTCAAATTGTTCACAATGAATTAACAACATCAAACAGAAAATAACTGATTTCGTAAGTATTTACCATGACACCTGAATGTCATGTGGTTTAACCAAATCTATAGATGATGTAATTAGTTGCAGTCCGCTTATGTGCACATTTGGTGTTTTACATCATTTTATGTCTAATACACCTGTTTCTGGGAGGTTCCACAGTTCCTTGTTATCTCGTTCTGTCCTAACAAAACGAGATCATTAGGTCAAAGTAACATTCAAAGAAAATCCAGAGTGAAGTTATTCTTCAGAGTGTGATGTGGCAGGTTAGACCATTCTACCCGTCCCAGATGGTGCTGACTGAGCCACGTTTCGCCAAATTCTTCCAAAGCCTCCCGCCGATATGTCACCACCAGGCTTGGAACACCCGGCCAGTCAGGCAGCTGCACACCACTCAGAACTTCAGAATGTTCTTCACACAACCTCGACAGTCCAGTGTTATCTTCCATACCTCACGACACATCGATGCCCTTGAAATGCCCCCAGTTCGCGGTCTTCGTTTTAGTTCTGGAAGTTCAAAGCTCCATTAGAGGCGAGAGGAGGGGGAGACGGGCTCATTAAAACCCTACCTGCAGCTGGATGAGAGGAGTCACGGCTGCTTCCTGGAGCGTTGGGGCATTACCATGCAAAGACATATTTTGCACACATACAACACATACTGATTGGGCGCAGGGTCCTCTTGTGCGTTCCAGGGGAGAAATATGGCGTGCATACTGCCATGTTTACATTGTGAGCCTTCCTTTGACTGTCAAGTTGAATGCTTATCCTGATAGTAAGCATGTCGACTCTGTGTCCCTAAGTCTTTTTTATGCTTTTGAAATCCTGTTATTTGAATCCTGAGTAGAGACTTTATAAGCGTGACCAGACAGGTGAAGGAATAGCATTTTTCGAGTAAACCTAGCAATCATTGGATAATGGCATGAATCTGCAAATGCTGGTTATTTCCATTATGTTCCCTTTCGGGCTTTGCTGTAACCTGGAATTCAACATACTGAAGCAAAAGAACCAGACTCCACAAAAAACCCGCACAGACGCTTTTCTTTCTATAAAACCAGATAAATCAACCGGCCTAAGACTGCTGCGGTTAAGTTAGTTTTAGATGGGACATTCGAAAGACATTCGGCTCTTCAAATCTCAATAGCTCTTTAACAAAGTATTCATGTAATCCAATATTGGTCTCATTGTGAAGCCAAATGTGTATATAATGTTGCACAGAGCTTATTTATCCATATTTTAACCGAGCATAAAGTTAGCGGGCCACAAAGAACTAACCACTGTGTATCGGAGCCGAAACCGAAAAGGAAGTGATATCCGGACAGGTTCTGGTTGTGGTAGCGTTGAAATTATATCGAAATGCAGCCATCTTCTTCAAATTTCTTGTTTAAATAGCTCTTACAAAAAGTATACAATAACTTCAGATTTTCTAAATCTGAAGTTTCAAAATTCGACAACTTAGATATGCCATGTCAATACAAATGGTATATTCTTGATCAAGGGAGCGTGAGGAACAATGTATTTCTACTGTTCGAGCTATTGAAATGAAGAATTTCTGTCAAATTGTGAAACTTCCGATATTCAAAAAATTGCGTGCCTCATTCTTCACCCTCCCCTGATCAAGAATATGCGTGTTATTCAAAACTAGGACACCAAATCTTACCAAAAGTAAGCCTACTAAATGAATATTGTCTTAGCATTAGGATTGCATTGCAGTGTTGCAACCATTTAAAAAAACGGAATTGCAATAAAACAAATTATTTATTAAATATCTGAAATAATCAGGACGTTAAGACTAATAAAGGCTGCAACATTAGCTAAGTCAAGTCTAGTGCTTCTTGATACCTACACAAGATGGGCAATCATAGCAATGAGTGAAGTTATTTGGTCTTTCTTAAAGTAAATACTCCCGGTCTGTTTCCTTCTGTAGATATGCAACCTACACCCTCCAGGTGGCGTTCTGGGATTTGATTGAGGTCAGCACCAAGAGTCACCAGTGCAAACACGTCTGAGATGAGTGTTCCTTGACGAAAAGCAGTAAGTTACAACTCCATTGAATACTGTACTTTATGTGGAATATTTATCATGCTGTTTTTCCTTGTGTAAAAATCTATTATTCACTTTATTTGTGTTATGGACCTAACCCAATGCAAAGGGGAATATATTGTACAAAAATCAGTCTGATGAGTTTTTCTTGTTCGCTGGGTCAGAAGAATTTAGGTCATTATTTTAACATCCACCAGTGAAACAGAATCATCACTTGGGCGAACTTCCTCCACATTCTGCTTGGGACAGTATTGGATATGGACCCCCAAGGATAACATAAAAGCCAACCTGCCACCGAGTTCAATGATTATCCAGACACCAAGGTTGTCATCATCTGCATTGAACTCTGCTTCCAGACACCATCTTCTGTACTTCTGCAGAGTGAGGTGTTTTCTTCCTACAAATCGCACTGTACCTTCACGGGAATGTTGGGAATGTCACCACATGGAGCTGTCACGTTTTTTTCATCCTCTTTGAATGCTGGTTCTTTGAGTGACAAGGAGATTGTTAGGTAGCCAGGAATTATTTCCTTACATATCCCTGATCATGGCCTTTATGGTGTAATTTGTGGATTAAAAATATCACTAACTTGTAACATTGCAATGCATATCAGTTGTTTGTGTAGATCTTGTATTGGCCTTAATGGAAGATTCAACAGCATGTTAATGAAATACAGACGCACCCAAGCAGGGGGACACATTCAGTTGCGAGACAGACTCAAATAGTGGTAAAAATGTGTGTTCTACCTCTAATAGTTTGAAACACGATCTTTATACATCTCCTCAACTAGAATGTCCTCCTGAGCACAGATGACAAAGTCACACCAGCTACAACCTGTTAGAAAGATTTGACCTTGCACCTGCCAGTAGTAGGCATTTGATCTCTCCAACTTCAGCTCTCCGTTCTGTATTTTCAGCTAAGGCCAGTCCACATAGCTTTGTACACTTGGCCACTTAGCCTCCAAGACAAGTGGGACCTCACATTTGAGTCAAATATGAAGCTATCTGGAGGTGATTCTAACCATGGGGCATCTGGGTGGACACATGGGAAGAAGCCATTTTTCAATGTGCAGCCACCTTTTCATCTCCATGGTCTGCATACCAGATCCCTTGAACATCCGTTCCGCTAGGTGGTCAGTGGATGTCTCCCCTGGTACATGGCAAACCTCTGGGAACATCCGTTC
>JACXGJ010013187.1:0-16708 GCA_016801105.1 Esox niger | reverse complement strand
CCAATGTGTACTCCCACAGCATTACCCGACATGTCGTCTACCAATGTGTACTCCCACAGCATTACCCGACATGTCGTCTGCCAGTGTGTACTCCCACAGCATTACCCGACATGTCGTCTGCCAGTGTGTACTCCCACAGCATTACCCGACATGTCGTCTGCCAGTGTGTACTCCCACAGCATTACCCGACATGTCGTCTGCCAGTGTTTACTCACCAAACATCAATGACAATGCAAATATTAGAACCCTACGGTGTTTTTCTCCACATGTTAATATCAGATCATGAACAGATCCACTGTAAATCCAGATTCCTATAAAAAGTTAAGCTTTCCAAAAAGTCTGTCTCTGGCAATACCTGCATAAGTCTGTATATATTATAGTTTCCGCATTCCTCTCTCCATAACACAAATGAATATCTGTCAACAACTTAAACACATTTCCTGTATTTCCAATGTTCAGCACTACATCATGCCCACATTCTTTTCAGTAAGTTAGATGGCTGTTTTTCAGTGAGGGTGATTAGCAGCCACCAACCTGGACACGGTGACGAGGGTGGGCTTGGGCAGCGCCTGCAAGATGAGCTCCACAGCCAGGACCAGGCTCTTGATCTCCTCCTCACTACTGACATGATGGGGCAGCTCTGAGTAGTCACAGGTCAACCCCGCCTGGTGAACCTTCACAATCATCATTATCATTACAAGGGAGAGGAAGGGAGAGACATTCACTGGTCAGACCTAGTGCACCTTCCCCATCATCGCTGCCACCCCTATTAGATGAAGAGGCACCAGGAAGGAAGACAATACTATGAGCCATTCACACACTGAATGATAATTTTTTTCCCTGATGGTGCCTTTCAGATAAAAAGGTTGGAAAGCGTCATCTAGCCAAAAAGCTATAATTAGAAACAGAACTTTATCATCATTAGTGCCACACGATGGTCCGAATTGTTGCATTTTTCTTCCCTTAACTTGAAATAAATGAAATTAGCAAATGTAGACGGAGTAAGAAACACAAGTGGCGGTGACAACCTCAGTAAAAGAATGCATTTGTTTACCATTTCGTAGTCAGGGGACTCGTTCCGATTCTGCAGGCTGGCCACTAGGTTGACCAGAGATTTCATTCTGTAAAAACAACAACAGAGATATGACGTTTTGCTTTTCACCTCCACAACTCTTCCATCCCTGTACCTCTTCATGTAAATGACAGCCTAATCTAATTTAGTCAGATAACTGAAAGATGCGATCGCCATCAGGAAAACTTGGATTACACCTAAAAGGTAAACAATCTGTTAACAGGAGGTAAAGACATTGAGCTATGAGGAATCCAACTACCCTACGTAAATTGTAGCCTAATTTATTCTGTCCTCAGATTACCTCACTAGCTGGTCCTGAAAGGTTTGTTCTGAGTGGGAAAAAAAAGGTTCTGCCTGTGAATTTGGCTTGGCAGCTGCCTGGCAGCTAGCGCAGAATTAGCCAGGATTGGCAACAGAGTTACTGAAAGGCAGGTAGAGATTAAAGGTACCCAGGGTTGGCAGCCCACCGCCTGACTGTCTCCTCGCTATCGTCCTCCACCAGATCTGCAAACGCTGCCTCCAGATCCTCCAACTGGCGGATTCGTCGCTCCACACACTCCGTCAATTCCTCCTGAAAATCATCACATAGCCAATGGAAACACCACATGCTTCGGCAGGAGACAAGCATACACGCAACTGTTGGAAAATTGTGTTTTATCTTGCCTCATTTAGGTCTTCACCAGGTTTCCTGAAGCTATACAGCTCCTGAAGAATAGTGTACTCCTCCTATGGTTTTGAAGACATGGAGTAAAACATGAGATGGATGCAAAGGAGAACCATAAGCCTGAATATAATCAAATTATTTTGCAGACTCTAATTAAAGATATAATTGACACTATACACTTTTGTATGTTGTTTGTTACACCAGTAATAATTGATTTTTATGTCATTAATGAATGTGGATGTCAGCAATCAAGGTTTCAAGCACTTCCATAGAGAAATAAATGCCTTCTAATAATTAAACTTATCTTCCAGTAACAAATTACTTTAGTAAGAATCAGCTTAAGTGGTGGAAAACATTAGAAATATAATTTAAATCTGCTAAACTGTTTTTTTAAAGGCTAAGCCTCTGGTTTCATAAAGATACAGATAATTGTATTTACCTGGGTATACAACTCCTTGAAGGGATTCTTACAAGAAAAAAAATCAAGATCAATATCAAGTATATACGGATCTGTCGTTTTTATAACAGAGAGAAGGCTGTGCACAGCGTGGGATGTTGAGCCCTCATGATTGCCAGTTATTGAACAAGGCTGTTTGCATGACTCCTTATCTTCTTTGCTGTTTCCATTGCTTCTGCTTTCTGCTGTTCTACTGCCACCTGGTGGCTGAACTCCATCAGTACAGCTACCGAAGTTTCCATCAGGCTGGGACTCGGAAGCAGAGGAGAGTATAGCATCAGCCATATTCCCAGCTGACTTACACTCTGTTCTGGATCTTTTGGCAGGGCTCAACCCCTCTCTCTCACGGTCTTCCCTCTGACAACACTCCAGAGGGTTCACTCGGATCACACTCAGTCCCAAAGGTTTAGGATTCTCCAGCTGATCCTGAGGAACATACAGGCCATCACTTAAAAAGTAATCGTCCTTACTTGTAACTCTGAAACAAAACAAAAGGAACAATAAGAAACATCTTCGTGTCAAGTCATCTCTCCCTGTATTTAGTAGAGAAGTGATAAGAAAACCAGTGTTGACTAGGTCGGGTAATTGACCTGATAGTGGTTGTGGAGGAGTCTTTTCCCACAAAAAAGGTGTGTTCTCCTTCCTTGATCTGCTGCGCCCAGTAGGGATGGAGCCACGCCACATGAGACACATGCCCAGCATAGACCATGGGCATGATCCAGTTCTCGATGCTCAGCTCACTGCAAACAGAAGAAAAATCAATGGTGAATGATTGCAGTGGGTCTCAGTGTTCATCCTCCCTTGGACTTTTTCACATGTTATTGTGTTACAACATGACATCAAAATGCATTTAATTAGGGTATTTTGAACCGATAACAGGAAGATGTCCATCATATCGAAGTGCAAAATAAAACCTAGAAGTTGTAAATAACAAACAGAAAATTATTGATTGGATATGTATTCATCCCTTCAGTATTGGGTAATGAAAAATACCAAATACTGAAGGGGATGAATACATATGCAATCAAACATTTTCAGCAATTACATCCATGAGTATATTCTGAAAATTGCTCAAGCTGTGAAGTTATATGGGGACCACTGATGAACAGCAATTTTCTACTTTTTCCACATACTCTCAATTGGATTGGTCCACTCCACCACATGGACCTTTTTGTTTTTAAACTACTCCAATGTGGCTCTGGCTGTAGGTCATTGACCTGCTGGAAGATATTCTCTCATCTTTAAACTCACCTAAACAAGACAGGCTTCAGGAGATTTGTTCCCGAATTTCAGGATTCTTTACTTTGTGGCATCCATTTTGCAAGCTTTTCGGGCTCTGACACTTAAGAGCATCCCCGTAGCATGATGCTGCCACCACGCTTCCCAGTAGAGATGGTGTCGTCAGAATGGTGTGTGTTGTTAGGCTTGATCAATCGAATTTCACCGCAGCACAGGCACTGATTTATACTGGTTTAATCACATACTTCATGGCTTTTATATTTTAGTCTGACTGAAAGCTGCAAGGTAACAAAGACATCAGATTCAAACTTCATTCATTATTTTTATATCCTACCCCTGATTGGTGGTTTTAAAAAACATTGGACTTTCTGTATTGATCAGAGCAAAACCTACTGATTAAATTTATTTTCATTTCATGTAGTCACAGAAAATGTGGTAAAGTCCAACAAGGTTTATACTTTGAGAGTCACTGCATTTGCATACTGTTAATGGCAGACCCTTATTTTTTACCGATATGGCCTGTTCTCTCCGCAGTTGCAAGATGTCCCATTTTTTATTATGAGCTTGTCTTGTTCCAACAACTCCCCGCACATACTGGCAAGCCTTTCAGCTCATTTTCAAACTGCTCACTCAACCAGGAACTAGGCCAGAACCATCGCGCTTGGAAGAGAGCCCCTCCGGCAAATAATGGCGCTTACAGACGCCCAACAAGCCACAAGGAGCAGCTACGGCACAACATGACAAGGGATAAAATAACCTGAATGATGCCTTTTGCAGGACTACCAACATCATCGGTATGACTGCATAAGAACCTGGTTCACAACCAAACAGCTGCACTCCAAGTGAGTAACTTCTACACAAGGCAACACTTGGGGAGCCACAGGTCTTCTTTTGTTTAATCAATGAATCGTTACTATAATATAGTTTTAGCTAAAATAGACTGAAATAATATTTAAAAAATGTGGGTGAATATCATGGCTGTCTATGTCCCTGATTGACTGGACAATATTGTATAGATGAGTTCCCTCTACTTATCAGTAACCCCACCTGAGCAATGCATCCTTGTCAAACACAGTATCTGCAGGCATATTGACAGGAATGAGGAGGTCTGGGTGAGAATCCAGATGGATCATCTTGATGTCATTCAGTGGCACGTGTCTTGATGCTATAGCCCGATATATAGGACTCACCACCTGAGGGACACAATGCAACATCAACGTTACATATAGCACAAAAATGGTTTGCTGTGGTCTATGTCAATCAAGACGGAGCGCGTGTGTTATAAGTGTTACCCCTCTTGCTCAGGTAGCTTGAGGGCTACTGCTTGGGCAGGATTTTGACTCAGCCCAGATTTAACCTACATTGACAATCCTGGTTGCTCAGAGGCACAAAGATCCGGAGATGGGCCGAGACGATAGTCAAAATAAAACAAGCCAATTTGCCACGTCCCGGTAATGTAATCTCTTAATCTATTAATTCTTCACAGTGTTACTCATCGAATATGTTATTTTTAGAGATAAATAACAGATTGGGGTAGACCAACACTGTAAAGAATGTCAACAGAACCCTGCAACTAGATAGCAAGCTTGTTGTGATTATTGTAAGCTAGCTAATACAGACTATCGTTCAATAGCCGAGCAAAATGTTCTTACGTCACAGTGGTCTTCTACAATCCATACGGGCAAATGACCATATACTCTTTTCGACGGTAGAGAATTCATTTTTCTATCCGTTAATGGATTTACCCTGGTAGCTAGTAACTGACAACTATTATAGTATGAGAGCTCATTCAGAGTCACATGCAACACCTAGGTAAAAACAAACCCTAAAAGACTACCGCCCCTATCACCCATAATGCAATTTGGCTGACTTTCTATTGGCTAGTATTAAAGATCCGTTTTGCCATTGGTGCGATTGAGTCTACGTTTGTTCCACACCGACTGAAAGCAGTAGGATAGTTGGGATTCAATGTAAGTGTATTGGTAAAATAAATCCTGGTTTAAATTTTTCTCTTTACGTGTAAGACTTAAGTACTAATAGGCTTCTATCTGAAGGATTGTAATACTAAGGTTTATTCTGCCATTTTTAGTGTTGAACAGCGCGGTCAGCTTTTAGATGGTGTCTTCAGGTTTTGATTTGCACTGACATGTTTTGGATATTCTTTACATTGATATTTGCTGGAGGTCCTCAGAATAACATTATCGGCATAGTTAGAGATCAGAGAGACAGAGGCCTTGTCTTCTCTGATGGAACCGTTTTTCTGCTTGCTTTGTGGAAAGCAAAATCTTTTATACATATTTTATGATCTGCCAGAATGACTCAGCTGATGTTTAGTTGAGTCTAAAGATGTCACTGCAAGCCTACTCCCACGTACTCTCTGATAAAGAATGCTGAAAATGCACAGATCTATTCTCCTTAGGCTTTGAAGCAACTCTACTATGATCAGATTTCCATTATATACACGCCTTACTTAAAAAATATGATGAGATTTTTTTTCATCATGTCTGTGTACTTTACACCAAAATAATGGTTTGAAATATACTTTAAAATCGAAATCTATTTCTAATAGCCAACATTAACTGCAATTGGATCTACTTTTTTTCTGAAATGCAGTCCACGAAACCCTGTTGATAATACTTTTTATGCATCCCCATAATTTTAATGTCACATCTATCATTTTTATACAATGAGCATATCCCTTAATTTATTAAATAAAACAAGGAAATGCAAACATATAAATGACTCATACACGCGAGTGTGTTTTGTACATTGTTTTGTACATTCTCTGTGTTTTGTACATTTCATGGTGTTTTTTCATACTTCATAGTTCCTTTTTAACCTCTCAAGATGGGAATAATTTTTTGTTGAGAAATTAAACATATGTTCTTTATGACAGAATATTTCAATTAGGTCAAATCGAAAGTTTTCTGTTGACCAAGTTACACTTATCAGAAGACACTGAGTTTGTAGAACGACCTAGTTACTTTATGTTACTCATCCCTCCAGCTTTTACACTCTGCCTGTCAAAGAGGTGTCTGGCTCAGAGCTCACATCAGAAACCTCAAGTCTGAGTTTCAAAGCTCTGCCCTGAGTTTAAGGTGCTGCAGAGTAATCTTTTGTTGAATTATTCTTCATGTAAGTTGCCTTCCACACACTCTGTGTGAAACTTTTTAGAAAAGTCCACCAGAAGGTGAGACAGGAATGTTAGAAAGAAACTTGAGTACAGTGTTATTCACACTGTAAGCTGTCCACGTGCTCCCTGCCTCCTCAGTTTGAGATTCCACTCAGTGCTCCTCAGGACATGCCGACCAATCTCATTTGGAATATTTGTTCGGATTCTGGCAGGGTCTTGATAAATAAATGATACCTGTCTGATGGATTTCTATCTTCTTCTCCATGGCCCTCCATCCCTTTCCCCTTCACTTTATCTGCATCTGCCTCCCTGTGCAGCGTGCACTCTCACTGTATTTTCTTCTGTACTACAGTATGTGATTCAGATTTCTATCCATCTCTCCAACTCGTTACTGGGGCTTGAGTAGCGAGAGGTTCCAGGTTCAATCTGCCACATAATTGTGTATTATTATTATTTGCACAGCTCTAAAGCTGGATACACTGTTTAGACTTTACAACTCATAGAATGGTCTAGAAGAGTGTGTGTGTCTATTAAATCTATTTATATTATGCTTTTTAAAACATTTAACTTTTATTACAGTTTAAAATCTTCCATTGACCTGAATGGGATTTCTATAATGGGAATTGCTCATTGGCTTTATTGGGATAAACACAGTTTCTCTTTCCCATTTAGGCAAAAACAACAAAAAATGTTTCATGTGTTTTCTTCTATAACAATCTTAATATGCATGCATTTGCATAATTAACATTCATTCACCTTAAAATGCCATCTTTTGAATCGTGAATTTAAAATTCTAAGGATTAAAGCAAGCCCCAGTTACTTTAGTTATGAAGTTAAAATGTAATTGCCTTAATAATTATAATTTTATTTTAAAGTCCCAAGCTCTACACGTTTCTGCCGTCTCATCTCAGTGATGTATTCATCATTACCCTCCTGGTGTTTTTTATTGTCCCCTCTCTTAAAGTTCTAAATGGAACAACTTAGCTTGTGTTTTGTATGGCTTATATGGCTCATCCCACACAGCCATGGCTTTCCCATCCAGTGCATCTGTCACATGGCCCTGGGCCCTTTGGCTGGCTGATTTACTGCTTCAAAGCCCAGTTCGCTGGAGGTGAGTGGGTGGCTGGGTAAGTGGAAGCTGCCTGCTTCTCTCTACCCATCAAGGATGAGGAAGTGGTGGGGGTAGACTAACTTAACAAGAGGGACTGATTTGATTTGCCTGAAATTCCATCCACTCCGATCAGTGCCTCCTGGCTCTCTTTCAACTTTCCCTCTCTTATTTACCTCTACAACCACCCTCTCAGATTTCCCCTCCATTTTATTCTCTCTTTGCCATGATTCTCTCTTTAAGTGCTCAGTCGGACCCGGTTATACAGTTATGCAAACATATTCAATCTGATGTCAAAATGTCTAGTACAGGAAACCCTTATTCTTTTTTTTCTGTTAGACTCTTACAGGCCTTAAGTCTGTTCTTATTCAGATGTTAAGAACTACTCAGTTGATTTTGACAGATCTTCAAATCATTGTTGAACTTTGCAACCCTGTTCTTTGCCAGAGAGGGGTTTATTTTTAGTATATAGGCATCACACATTTTGTAGCTTACTTGAACAATCCTTGCGGGCATCATGGGCCAATGTTAGCTCTATATAATGTAGGCACACACTTATTGTGTAATTACTTAGATTTCAACAAGAAAAATATTATTATTCACCCAGTGACGATGCATATTATATTTTTCATTGCCAACTACTGTTACCTGTATTTTCAAATTTAAATACAGAAGTATGTCCTAATTAGGTCTGCGGAATGTCCTCTTACAGTCCTAAATAAGGTGATCTCATTCCTTGATGCACCAGCAGAGAGCGCTCTTTATCGTCAAATCTCACACGCCGGACAGAAATGAGGCCTTTTTATGCAAAATTAATAGCCAAAAGCAAGGAAATGCTGCATAGAACTCAGGTTTTAGTAATCTTCTAGAGTTCTTGCTTGTGTGATGTATTTTCTTTACAATTTAACCTACTGAATGGGGCCAAGCCAGCGTCTTGTTGGCCAGGATGGTGAAGAGATATAAGTGTTCTAAATTCCAGTCAGGTTTACTCCAGGATGATTATTGGTGCTTTGCTTCCTCGTGTGGGCTTTGAGTGGCCTTTCCCCTGTACCGTGGCCATTCTTGCGACAGCCTATCAAAGCACAGCGTGAGCAAGAACATCAACCAATTCAATACGATTAGCCAGATGATACGTTTCTTTATCAGTTTGAATGCTTTTTAATGGGCTTCTGTAATCGTATGTTGGTGATATTGTTTCAGACAACTTTGTTGTTCAGATTTCAATATGACATTACCAGATACTGCTATAGAGATAGCCAGGTGAGATTATCCATCTGAAACGTCTGCTCACTCCCTCTTTCAGTATTTGTAAATGACATTTTCACATGACACTTTTTGGGGATGGAATCTGTAGACCTCAGTACATAAAAGCCCATGCCACCCATGAAGATGTATTATTTAGCAGATATATGGCATCCTGTCGCAGAATTTTCAGCAATATCTGGATACTTTGTGCTGGACCTTTCATCTTGCCATCAAGTAGGTTAAGTCATTCATTTAAGTTATTTTATCCAATGTTGGGCTTTTAATCAGTTCATACTTTGTGCTTGTCTGAAGGCTGGAATCGGGTCAGTGATGTGCCCTGGACATCTTTACAAGTGGATATCCCATGTTGAGATGTCATCCACTGCATGGCATGCATGTTTGCCTACAACAAACACATTTCTGTTGAATTGAAACCAATCAACTCTGTATATTTATGGCACTAGGATATGGTTCTTTCCTACCAACCTCGTGTTTGGAGTCTTAAGTGGGCCAAAGCTTGTTCACTGGTTTCAGTTATCTGAAAAGTTTCGGAGTTCTCTTCTCAGTGCTACATTTCTTGGATGGTTGAACCCTTTTCATCACGGTGTGATGGGATGTTTTGTTACATATTCAGTTCCACGGATGCCCTTTCATCACCCAAGCCAACCAACCAGACACGCAGGCAGGACGCTGCAGAAGCTCTGATGCGTCTTATCTCTGCCTTCAGGTTTCATGAATAATAAACAGACACAGAACTCTGGAGCTAGCTGGAGGACATGGTCAGAATGGGGCTCCGTCCGGAAGCACAGGCCCCTGTCCCACTCAGCTTTCTGGATCACTGACATGGAAATAGATGGGCTGCTGTGATTTTTTTGATATTCCAGCCCTCTGTGGCATTTTGGTCATCGCTCCCCTCCCGCAGGTTAAAGTATCTCATAAACTATTGGTAATCTATCAATCTTCATTTCCCACAGCCAGGAGTTGGATAAGACAATAGACTTGTTAAAAGGTGCCATGGAATTTCAATTGCTCATGATAATCACAGCCATTGTGCGGTCCAAAAAAAATACGAACCCATTTTTGGATGCGGTTAGGTTCATCCCTGATGAGAGTTGTCCACTAAAAGCCGTCAGAAAACAAAAAACACAACTCACTGATAGATGGGATTATTGTTGATATGACCTTTGACTGTGCTAGGACCCAGGCTTTCTAGACAAGATAAGGAGCCCCTCCATTCTACAACCTTAGTAATAGTCTTACAAATACCAGACAAGGGATATTTCTGAAACATTTGGTATGTAATGAATGTCTTAGAAAGACGTTAGCCTAGATATAGTCCAGCAATGAAGCTACCAATTCCAGCTAGTGATGATGAAGTGCGCAGTGGCTATGTTTTGAAATCCAATCTATATAAAAACACTTCATAATGGTACATATACGACTTAAGGAGTGAGGACCCATAAATATAATAAACATAAAATGTTTAACTTGCCCTTTAACATTTAATTTCAGGAAGTACTCTGTGTCCTCTCATCATCCGTACAGTCTCAGCACCTTTCCCACTGAAGGATGTAATTCAGAGTGGCAAATCTAAATGTGAGACAGTGTTCGTCAACTTCTCGTAGCACTAAGGAGCTCTCTCTAGGGGGCCATTTCCTCTTATCCTCGCTCGAAAGCTTTCTCCTCCACACTTTTGACTGAACTACTGAACCTTTTATAGACCTTTGTTCTCTGCAAAAGCATATTCACCACATTCTACTCTGCTAAGTCATTCATTTTTATTTCTCTCTAGAACATGAAAGAGGGAAAATAGTCAATTCTTGCCTCTTTTTTTCTGTCACTAATTTCCATATGCGGTTGATGTATGGATTATGTTCTGCTATGTGCTCTCATGCAGCAGATGGTGGTGTTTTGTGTGCCATTCTAAGCTTTTCTCTAATAAAGAGACCAGAAAAAGGATTATCTTTGATTTGCTGAATGTTTTTATTTTTTTGTAGGGTATTCGCTGCTCTGTGAATCTATTGGCTATGTGGTGGACTAACATCAAGCTTTTATCAAAAAGTTGATAAAATACTTCACTAGAACCATCATGTCCATAATTAAAAAAATATGTAACATAACATTATACTTGGGTCATCTTTTTTGTGTAATTTTAATTACCTACCAAAGATAATACAGCATCACAGAAAATGTAATAATCTCTCCACCACATGAAATGTAATTGCTTAAGGCCACTCTTGTGGAGGAGGACACCTGTCAACTTGTTTAATAAACAAACAATCAATCCAAAGTCACCAACCTGCTGTATGTAACAATTACTTTTTAATTTGTTATTTTTATGAATTAGAATATGTAAATATTACTTACAGCCCAGTTGTCCTCAAATGTAGGCCTTATTAAAGCAACATTATGTTTTTGTGATAGCTGTTTAATAATAAAAAAGCTACATATTTTGTTCACATCATTAAATACATTGTGAAGGCTAATATGTGTTTTAGAGAAAAACACATAGTTCAAAATATGATTGCAAGTTGAGATGTCATGAGTCTTTTGTAGAAAAAAATTGATACTGTGTTCATAAATTGCACCTCTGTCACCTGTTGACTCATTGCCATGGTCACTAAGATTCTATAGACAATCAGAAGTTGAATTGGAGCTCATCATTTTCATCAAGATAGCTGCCCTTCATCATAATCTTATGGGTTTGCTGTAAGCTACCCTCTCCTCAACTACACATAAAAATAAACAAGTGCTAATAAAAAGTCTTAGCTAACAAAGTCAAATATATACCTAGCAATGCATATGTGAGCTACCTAGAGTTTGAAATACATTTGATAACATAAAAATTACGAAAATATCAACAAATCCTATCCCATATTCCGAGATGGTATCGTTTTTTTCAAGCCGCAGTAATACATTTTAGACCAAATCTTGATCAGCTCCAGTTGAGGATGCATTGAGAATGTTGAAAACAGTACTTTGGTAAGATGTGAAATCCATGAATACTACAGTATTATTATATGAGAGGAAGGCAGAGCCTGCAATCTCAACATAATGCCATCCCATATAATCATTGAAGCAGTGCTAGTCATGCAATGGGGAAGACTGGAGAGGTCGCGCCCTTGCAAACAGCTGTTTAGCCTCTACCCACAACACCCATAGCTATCAGCTATGGTAGAGGCTATTTTTATCATCTGTATGTGCATGAAGTTAAACTGTTGAATTCTCAGTTTCTGCTCCTGAAGAAGCCAAGGCTACATTATTCATTTACAAATAGATTCTCTGAAGAACTAGTAAGAGCTTTAGACAGTAATGGTATTGCACACGATGGTAGATGGACTATATTTCTGACCAAATGGGCTCTTAGTCATGTTCCTGTTCCTGTAGGCCTACATTATTCTGATCTAGGCCTTTATTGTGGTCACGCCAGAAAAAAGCTCAATACAGTCTATGGGAAATAGTCATATTCTGTCATGTCTTGTACAACAGAGCGGCTGACTGACTAGTGGTTTGAGCCTCTTACCAATAACCTGAAGGTTGCTGCATTCAATCGGGCAAGGTGAAAAGTCTGTTCTTGAGCAAGACAGTTAACTTCAGTTGTAAATAGCTCTGGATTAAAGCTTCTGCTAAATGACTGTAACATACATGTTGCAGTACACAACTACACTGGACTGGTTAGAGCAAGTCCTTGAACAAGACATTTTCATCAAGAGAGCTGCCCTTCATCAGAATCTCATGGGTTTGCTGTAAACTACCCTCCCCTCAACTACACATAAAAGTTCAGACCACCGTTTCTCTCACCTCCCTGCTGCTAGGCCAGCTGTTTCCATGCGGTGCGTTAGTGTGATGAGATGATCGATTGTAAAAAGATGAAAACAGTGGAGCATGCTGCCTGGTGCCAGTCAGACCCCTGAGCGATGCAGGCCGGCACAGTGAAATGCCACACTTAGACAGGTGGTGATTTATGACATATTCCAGTGGATGTATAGTTGGCCATTCGTGTGTGTGTGTTTTAGGGTGCCTGTATCCATGTCACATGTGTTGGTCTTGGTCTTTGTGTGATTACTGTATATATTTAGAAGACAAGGTGTCTGGAAGAACCTTTAGGGATTCCAAAAAAATACCTCACCGGAAGAACTTTTCTAGTAGGAAAAGGCTGAGGAGCTTCATTTTCCCATTTTACCTCTTTATTTCACCATCAAACATTCAGAGAAAAAAGCTGAATTGTGGTTGCCATAATATTGCATGGCGCACATGATTAAACAACTGTGTGAAAACGAACAAAAACAATCAGACACTAAGAGGTGAGGCTCTCTTGTATCCAGTCCAATTGATTGGTATTGGAAGAAGGGTTTTGGATTTATAGCTCTTTAATATGGACCAAAAATAGTAGGACAGTTTACTCAAAAGCTGTTTCATGGACAGGTGTGGAAAATGTGTGACATTCACATTTGGAAGCTATTGCTGTGAACCCATAACATGCAGTCAAAGGAGCTCTCAGTGTAAGTGAAACCAGTCATCTAATCCATCAGATAGATAGCAGGAACATTAGGAGTGGCCAAATCAACAGTTTGGTACGTTCTGAGACAAACCATTCATAAGCCTCAAGAATAGAAAGGCCAGATTTTGCCAAAACATCTAAAAAAGTCAGCCCAGTTCTGGAACAGCATTCTTTGGACAGATGAAACTAAGAGAAAACTGTACCAGAATGATGGGACGAAAAATGTCTGGAGATGGCTTGGAATGGCTCATGATCTGAAGCATAGCATATCATCTGTAAATCACGGTGGAGGCAGTGTGATGGCATGGGCATGTATGGCTTCCAATGGCACTTGGTCACTTGTGTATATTGATGATGTGACAAAAGACAGAAGAAGACGGATGATTTCTGAAGTGTATAGCGATATAATGTCTGCTGAGATTCAGACAAATTTAGCTGCTGTACGTTTATTGGAGAGCACTTCACTTAACAGATGGACAATGACCCACAACATACTGCGAAAGCAAATCTGGAGTTTTTAAAGCAAAGTGGAATATTCTGCAATGCAGCTTGGTTGTTACATTTCAAATTCATTCTGGTGGTGTACAGAGCCAAAATTATGAAAATTGTGTCAGTGTCCAAATATTTGTGGATGTAACTGTAGATCCAAATACAAACCTCTGACTAACAATGATTCCTTGTGGAACTCAAGGCATTCCTTGAGGCTCTCTAAGGTTCCTCGAGTGAGCATTAACTGTATGTTCGTAGAATACAAAGATGCATTGTTATTTGTTGCAGAGCCCTGCTCCCTGCCCACCTTCCTCTCAACTTACTGAAGATGGATGGCTACAGATTTGTCCAGCTGGATGCCAGTAGACGGAGCCAATACCTAACATGCAGGCCGTCATTCACTCCTACAGTTCTGGCCATGCAGTTCAGGCCAATAGTTTGTTCAAAGACCAGGTCATGGGCTCTCACAGGTAACAGCTGGGCCCTGATGGGTTTCTCTACACTCTCTCTCAATCCTTACTAACTTGGTGGACTCTTTTTTTTCTCTATCTTTGTTTTTTTTACTCTTTCATTTCTAGCTGTCTTCATCTCCCACTCTCCACTCGCTCGTTCTGTCACATGTTGGCTCCCAGACAGTTAGATTTGTCCCCGCTTCCATTTCTCTGTTCCAGCAAGTTCCTAGAATTTGAATAAACCTGCTTACTCTTCCTACCCCATGTTGTTCACATTTGAGCACCATGTGGAGCTCTCTTCTGTTTTGTCCCTCAAACACTCCATCCTAATCTTTAGACCGTTGGCAGACTGGATTTGAACACAGACATTTTTACAGGCTACCGGACAATACGGAATCTATTTTTCACATGGTGGGTTCCAGTTTTAGGGTATTTGAGAATAAAAGTCAGACATGCTTTAAAAAAAAAATTCTGACTGTCATGGTCAGGAGAAAAGCAAGTCTGTGATTGGTCATAATACATACTGCCTTACCACTCCAGACTCCACTTGAACTCCCCAACTGCCACCCACCACCCCCTCTTTTACTGAGACCGCATTGTGTTGAGTGCTGGCACTCACCCATTGAATAAAATTGCAATTCATGTTGCAGCCATTCCTATTCTAAAGCATATTCAGAACAGTTTTCCATGCAGCCAACCACCCCCATCATACATCACATAGAAATCCATCATTTGCTTCTAGCTGAAGCACATTTCTTGTCAAAGTGGACCCTTCAGAAGGACTGGATGCTTTATCATTCCAAGCCTCTAGACTCAAGATTTTCTTCTTTTTTTACGTTGCATGCAGCGAATATGACCAAGCAGCCTAAACGAATACTAAAAGGCAAAAGCACTATACTAATCACATTCCTGAATACAGCATGGCTCTCTCTATTTCCCAACTCTGGAGTCACCTCTAGTTAAAAACATCTCAGTGTATACTGTGAATTATGAAAATTAAAAAAGAAACCCTAAACAAGATTGCCATCCGCTCTCCTATCTCCTCTCTGCAGCACTTTTTCTGAGACCAGCAGGGAGTGCTAGGACCACACACTGCCCTGTAGCAAGTTTGCTATAACACGAACAGAGCTGTTTTCTTTCCAGCAACACGGATACATATTGAACAACGTCTGCAAAAGAGTTTCTGGCAGCACGGTGGACTTCAGCTGCTAGATGTCTAAAATATATTAAATTTTTTGACAAGATCCTCTTTGCGAATTGGAACAAGCTGTGTGTGTGTGTGTGTGTGTGTACTCCACGTTCCTCACTGTTTGATGGTTCAGTGTCCCTCTATAAGATCAGACCTCCCTTCCTGAAACCTTGATCAGGCTGCCTCCTCGTTTCTGATGAGAATACATCCGAACTTTGATCTGCTTGCTCCTGAGACTTCGTCCACACTTTGATCTCTTCCCTTCCCTGTTAGCGACACAGAGGACCGCGGATGACAGCACCCCTTCCAGGGTAGAGGGAGATGAGTGGTGTAGAGAGTGAGTCAGCTATGCAGTACAGTAGTTTAAACGGTGGAATGAAAAGAACAGGTGTAGAATGGAGGTGAATGGAAAACTCTCTTCACATTGAAATACAACAGAGAAAGGGCTGAATTATAGGTTGTGGTGATGAAATGACGGCTCGCTCCTGCTCCTACCTCAGGTTGATCTGTCTTTATCCTTCACATCCATATTCTTTTATGGCTCTTTTGTGGCCTGGAGGAGAGGCAGCCCACTCATCTTCACTCTGCCTCCATAGGTGAAAATTGGTGGCTCCTCTAAGAATAGAGGTGCATTTCACAACACCCTCTTTCTTCCTCTTCTCAACCCATTCGAGTTAGCTTTGTTGCTGTACAAATTGCCTGACAAGAGTAATGTGTGGTACTGATATTCAAGGAATTGTTAGAAAACACCTAAATAGCTCATTTGGTTCAAATCGTGTTTAGCTGTGTTTACCAGATTGGTTAAAACAATACAAAACAATAGTATTTACAGAGCATTCAGAATTAGGCTACTAAAGTACGACAAGATCTTTTTAAATGAACACTTGCCTCTTTTCATTCATCATTTTATAGTCAGACCTCTCTTACACCTTTCTTTCTGCTTGTAAAATCCATTAGAAATGTCAAGAATCTGGTAGAATTGATGGAAGGACACGGGCGCAGAGACGGAATGTAGGTAGTTATCCATGTTTTTTAATGAAGGATGAACAAAGTAACAAAGGAAACAAACTCAAAACAGACAATGACCGGGTTGTGTAGCCTACGGCTGACAAACCAAAATAAACCACACCACTGTGGTAAAACACTCAACATAAATAGG
>JACXGJ010013186.1:0-16710 GCA_016801105.1 Esox niger | reverse complement strand
AGAGGACAGAGGGTGAGAGGGAGGAGTTAAGAGGACAGAGGGTGAGAGGGAGGAGTTAAGAGGACAGAGGGTGAGAGGGAGGAGTTAAGAGGACAGAGGGTGAGAGGGAGGAGTGAAGAGGACAGAGGGTGAGAGGGAGGAGTGAAGAGGACGGAGTGAAGAGGACGGAGTGAAGAGGACGGAGTGAAGAGGACGGAGGGTGAGAGGGAGGAGTTAAGAGGACGGAGGGTGAGAGGGAGGAGTGAAGAGGACGGAGTGAAGAGGACGGAGGGTGAGAGGGAGGAGGGTGAGAGGGAGGAGTGAGGGAGAGGGAGGGAGGAGGGAGGGAGAGGGAGGGAGAGGTGCACAGAGACATCCACTAATGAGCCAAAACATTATGGCCACCTGCCGAATGCACAGCAGGTCCTCCGCATGCTGCCAATACAGCGCCGACACCGAGGCATGGTCTCTACAAGACCTCTGAAGGTGTCCTGTGGTATCTGGCACCACCATTAACAGCACACCCTCCAAGTCCTGTAAGCTGCAAGGTGGAGCCGCCGTGGATCAGACCTGTTGGTCCAGCACCACCCACAGACGCTCAATTGGATTGAGTTCTGGGGAGTTTGGAGGCCAGTGCAACACCTTGAACTCTTCAACTGTGCAGTGTGAAAGGGCACATTATGCTGCTGATCACCCGGTTTGTGATTGGTCGCTTCTTAAACCACTGTTGGTAGGTAAACTCCACTGCTGACAAGGAGCACCCCACAAGCCTTACCGTTTCAGAGACGTTCTGACCCAGTCGTCTGGCCTGAACAATTTGTCAAAGTCACTCAGGTCTCGTGCCCATTTCCCCTGCATCCAACACAGTGACTACAAGAACTGATTGTTGGCTTACCATTTAATCTACCCAGACCTTGACGTGCCCTCATTAGGAGATGATCAACATCGTTTGCTTCACCTGTGATTGGTCATTATGTTTTAGCTCATCAGTGTATAGAGAGAGTGATTGAGATATGCGTAACGAGAGATGTGTTGAGAAAAGCAGCAAGATAGGGAGGCAGCTTACCCTCTGGCCCAAAGAAAGCGCCACACTGAGCACAGAAAAAGTGTTCAGGATGCCAGTTCCGGTCCAGTGCAGTCACCACTTTCTGCAGTGGACAAGAGAGATCACAGTTAGAATATAGTCACTCCAGATGGACAGTCTGGCTCCCCAAAACCTCATCTTTATAGACAGCGTGTGTATTATTCATTGGGATCTCCGTAACTAAGTCACTGCCTAAGATGCTTATTTCCCATACGACTCCATTCACAAAAACAAGATTGTGTCTGCACTCTGATTTCAAATGTCGATGTTCTATGTCATGTCTGCCTTGTGATTTGTTGGTAGAGTTCTCACTCCCAAATAGTAGATTCAATTAAGTCAGTGTTTCTCAACGGGGGCGGTACAGCCCCCCAGGTGGTGTTCAGAGGACGACGGGGAGCGCTGGAAGCAATATTTTAGAAAGGGGGGCGTTGGTATGTTTGTTTTAAGGTGAGTTTACACAGAAGATTCACAAGATGAGTTTAAAATACTCGCAAATATCTGTGGAATTAAAACCTGCAACTGTGTATCGTAACTCTTCCCTTCAGGGTTTCTGTCTGCTTCTTGTGGTGCCGCTCTGTGCTGCCTTCACGGGAACGGAACATCAGAGTACAGTATCATCTATATTAGTTTTACCCACATGTTGTTTACTGTGCAAACTTTGGAAAATGGACGCTCTCTTTCTTGGCATTACAGGTGGAAGAATTTCTTTTTCTTAAAAGCGTTAACTTCTCTGAAGGATACACTGTGAAAGCCTAGTAATCGCAGTGGTTAGACATTTCCAAGAGGGATATTCCGCTGTTGGACTTCCCCTGAAAACAACTTAGCATCCAGCACTCAGACGCACAATAAAACACTATCCAATACACGTGGCTTTGTTGACATGACTACAATACAACCAGGCGAATGGCTCCCACTAACTTTCAAAGGTTTTTAACTTTTCTCCTTGGAAAGGAAATCCTTCTGCTTTTACCCCTGGATAAGAGCCAGCTTGGTTTCTGTTGGAACAATTCATAAGAAAGATTATTGATTGGTATTTCTGATTGGCTGCTGTTTAATTAAGATTTGAATGGCACTGGCCCAAATCAAGATGAGAACCACTGAATTAAGTCATATTTTTTAAGTGTTTTTTTCATTTGGTCCATAGCCAGCAGATGTCAGCAGCAGCACAGAGCAGCATGTGAATTGTGGAAGTAGCGGCATGTTAAGAGCGAAAGACCAAAAGAAAGGGAGAGAAGAAATGACTCATCTGGCCCATCTTAAGGCCAAAGTCCAGTTGCTATCTTACTGCTCTGGTAACTCACCCCAGGCAAGTGGTGCGTGTGCGTGCGTGCGTGCGTGCGTGCGCATGTAGCGCGGGTTCATGTGTGCAGTGGCTCATTCCCACTCTGCAGTGCGTCATCACAAGGATATGAGTGAGTGTTGACAAGCGTAAGACAGAACGACACTAATGAGAAGCAAGGCTTTGTGGAGAGGGTGGCTTAAAGCTGGTGCTAGAGCTGGACTGGCTTCATATCACTGACATTTTGCTGAGATTCTTCACAGCAATAAGTAGCCTATACTAGAGAAATGTGAAGTTTGAACTATGTTTTAAATGGGTGATCATAACACAACAGTTGATGGTTTCCACTTTAAAACTAAAAGTAGAACCAAACTGCAGCACTGATTTGTGTTAGAAACATATGTCTTTAGCATCATAAACCAGGTGGTTTAAACCTTGAATGCTGATTGGCTGATAACAGGTTTTATGTGCAGTGTCTAATACTGACGTCCAGGATGGGCCCGTTACAGTAGCTGCAGCGTGGGGAGAACAGGTTGTGGTAGTCCTTCTCACAGTAGGGCGCTCCATCGCGCTCAAAGAAGTTCCGGGAGCCGATCTCCTCCTGACAGTGGGTACACACAAAGTGCTCGGGGTGCCAGGTTCGCCCCATGGCCGTCACCACCTGGACACAGGAAGAACAGAGCCCGTGGCGGACACTCATTAGCTCAACCCTAACAGAGGTTTTAGTAGACCTCGGCTCATGGTCGTAAACGGTCGCCGAGTAGGGCTCTGGATCTAGGACCAGGTCCCTCAATCCGTGTAATCTTAATCATTGGAATCTTAGCCGAACTGATCCTAGATCAGCACTCCTACTGATAGGCTTTAGGAATAGGGGCACAGGGGACCATCTTAAACTGACATTGCATCAGACCTGAATTGATTGTCCTGTTTACGTCAACGCATGACTGATCTACTATTGGTGCACTCCTCCAGTTCAGATTCAGCTCTTAGTGTGGCCCAGTACTTCACTTTATTTCCCTTACTAAAACATAAGAATACTGTATGAAAGAATCCACACCAGCAGACGACTCAATCTGATCACAACTGCTACTCATACAGACTGTTGCCTTGACTACCAACGGTCAGCCGTGATATCCAATACAAAACCAACACCCCAGAAAAACAGTATGCATTAAAAAGGAAGTAAACATCAGCTAAGGTGCGCGCGCGCGTGCGTGAGTGAGTGAGTGAGTGTGTGAGTGAGTGAGTGAGTGAGTGTGTGAGTGAGTGTGTGAGTGAGTGTGTGAGTGAGTGCGTGTGCGTGTGAGATCACCTGTCCAACGATGGGCTTATTACAGGCTCCACACACTCCTTTGGCCACGGTCTGGACGCCCAGTTTATGGAGATCTGACTGGAGGCTTCCCAGCATGTTGTCCAGCTTGTTGGCCTGTTTGGGGGGAGCAGTGGGTGAACTCTTTCCCTTGGCTAGGATCTGTAAACGGGTCACACACAAACATGTCAGGCAATGAAAGACACACGGACACCTATGCACAACACATGCAAACACACGTACACATGGCCCAGGGCCTTGATGTGTATCGTTCCTTCAACCCTTTAGGTTTTTATGTAGTAGACTACAAGACGCCAAATGTAGGCTCTATAAGACAGACAAATCTCTTTCTCCACAGTTGCTAGAAACCAGGACAGTAATGACACCCTCTGTGATCACAGCAGGACTGGGAATATACATTTGATTGAGTCCCTCTTCTCTTTCTACATCACATTCTTTTGAAGACACTTTCACAATCACTTTCTCTATGTTACAGTTCCACACAGATCTCACTTGCCGAAGCTTGTCCTATTCAGTAGATCACAGTAAACCCAATTAGGAAACAGAGAAGTCTCTATTCCACAACTACACTGATTACATCTGAGAGGAATTGCCCCTCGTGGGTGGATATAAATATATATTTATATATTAACTGAATAGACATGGCAGTAATTACTCTGAGCAAAACCGAACCCACCTCCCCTGAGTGTATGTGAGGTGCCACAGAAATCAGTCATTTTAATGGCTGAAATGGAGAATGCCACTGACATACCAGGCTAGACTGAACATGTTAGACTCATCGCAGAAATTCAGAACCGTGTATGCTGCAGTTCAGTCCAATCCTCCCATTTTTTCGGCCCAGACCTTCTCCCCTAATTCCTAAACCCCAGCGCAACTTGGATGTAGAAGAGTTGAAGATCGCTACAAGCTTTCATCACAGGGATCCTCGCTGAGCTACTCAGATGTTTTCCACATATGCTTTCCCAGCCAGGTATTTACATGGGTCAATGTATGAAGGCGCGCTCCTTGACCTGGCGACCTAAGTAAGCTCTGCAGGGAGTCACTACCCATTGACTTACCGAGCCATTCTCCAGTGACTGGCCTATTCAATGCTCAAGCAATTACTACGGTGGTCAGCTTGATTCTGCAAAAAAAAAGCATCTAAGACTACAACACCAGCTCGGACGCCCAGGTGATTCAATCTGAGAGCATACTGAGAATGTAAAACCAAGGCAGGAGGGAGTAAAACCAAGGCAGGAGGGAGTAGAACCAAGGCAGGAGGGAGTAGAACCAAGGCTGGAGGGGACTATACATCTCCAATGGTGTGGTCACTGGAGCTTCCTGACTCACATTCCAGAGGGGAAAGAAAATTGCCTGACACTGAAAACACGCACACACAGAAACCTATTCCGGTGTAAAATCTTATCTTCCCTAATAGTTACCCTGAAGCTGAACATTACCTCTAACCCTAAGTCATTTCTTCTTTTTAGAAGCGAGGGCTGCAGAATGTATTCACTATTTCATAGGTTACTATTTTTGTTGAGGGCTTCCCCTTCTTGCCCTCCCTAAAAAAATCAAAGGTGTCCACATATGAAAAAGTTACATAAGCAGAATTTACTACAAAAGGCAGTGCTAACTAAACAAATCAATTTAGTCATTTGGACTTGACATGCTTATCTAAAGGGGGTGGTGTATGTACCAAGTTGGGAATGGGACTGGGTGAAAACAAGATAGAGAGAGCAGTAATCTTATATTACGATACAGAAGACTCTGAAGTCAACTAAATGGTATTTCAATGAATTCCGATTGGCTAGGTCTTAGTTGAAATGTTTTGGTCAGTTAGACAGTCAAATGTAAAGCTTATCGTGGACCCCTTATGAGGAGAATCCTCTGGTAGGAGGTAACGGTGCTGTCATGTGCCAGATTTAGTTTCGGTGGCTTTGCGGGCCAACCATTCCAGCACCATAACAAGATGCAGAACAAGAGTCGCAACGTCGGCCCGGCCTAACACCGCTCTGAATGGACTGCATGGCCCAAGGTGGTACCACCTGACTTAATTTAACAGAAAACTGACGATTCATGGCGATCTACATTGAATGGAACACATCCTACATCATCACAACCTCTCTCCAAGTCCGACGCGAAAATGGTTGTTTTGGAAACACAGTCCACTGACTAAAATACAAGCCAGACGATTAAGAATAAATAGTGAATGATGATGGTGACAACAAGAAAGAAGTGACAGAGAGAAAGGGAAAAGACAAAGTGTTCCATGCCTCCATTGGTGGGAAGACTGGATCATACTCAGTCTGACAGCCAACAGATGCAAAGACCTTGGGGGCAGGAGGTGGTGTGACAGGTTTGGGAGGGGGACTGTGTTGTTTGGCCGGGACGGGGGCGGATGCCCTGGGTGGCGGGGACGGATCTCTAGGGGTATGTGTCCAGTGAGGGGTAGTCTGACACACCACCGGCGTTGGGGTAGGGGGGTTTGGCGGGACTAGGGTTGGCTCCCTGGGAGTGGCTGTGGGAGGCGGGGGAGGAGGCAAGGGCAGAGCGATCTGCTTGGCAGGGGGTAGCTTTTTGGGCGCTGGGGGGGGTTGTGGAGGCAGGACGATTTTTCTCTGAGGCACAGGCGAGTCGGGAAGAATGATGATCTGGGTGTTGGAAGAGAGAGCAGGAGAAGACATTAAATGAGTCAGATGGCTGCCAACAGGCTACAGAAGAACACAGTTGTTCGCTAGTTTGGCGTAAAAAAGGGCCTCGATTATTTTTCTGGAATAACAGCACTAATTGAAAAACAAGCTGCAGGAACGTGGCCCACTGAGATCTCTAATCACTATCTGTCGCTAACGTCGCTATACCTTGTCCACCGGCGAGACCCCATCTTCCCGCGCACGCTGCGGGTTGTTCATGACGATGACCCCCTCAGTGAGCCAGTCGTCCGCCTGCTGCTTGCGTCGCTGCTCCAGCGGGCGTTCGATGCCCAGCTTCCCTTGCAGCTCTGCGATAAGGCGGTCCTGGGGACCGGTCTTGGTGAAGATGACGGGACCCAGTTTACGCCTCAACTGGCCGTCGCGGTACATGGGGTGCACATTGGGCGTCTCCTTGGTGCGGCGAATAAGAGACTTGAGCTGGGTTGGGAAAGGTAAGCCGGGTCATGCGGGCGCTTCCCTGTATGTCCAGTGCCAAATGCCAGGAAGCAGAGTACTTCAAGCCAGGCCACGATGCACCAGCAGGCGAATCACAGTAGTCAAAGGGCACGCCACTCAACGCCATGGCGTTCCACTCTGAGGCCGTCTATTTCCCACCTGATAGGCTGATTGGTATGAGCATGCTGGTTGATTGGAAATGCAGCCCAGTCTTCTCAGCGCCATTGCATTTGCCATTTGAAAAAACAAAAACTAATCTGATGCTCATGCGGCACAAAAATACATGCAGCAACACGGGTTTGGCAGTTTGATGCACTGCACCACAATCAATTTCAATGGACTCTGCTTTCATTTAACTTTGCTTTGACTGGACATCAGCCAGAAACTGGACATTACCAAGCCACAAACAGAAATCCTTTAAGAACTATTATAATTAAGTTAAACAATATTACAGGTTAAGCCAAATCATTGACTGTGGCCTATTTAATTGTGTAAGCTTTATTATGATGGTAATGATGATTCTTTTTTGACAAGTGTGTCGTTTTACCTAGCCTAGCTTTTTATTTATTACCAACGGCAGCGATATATTTTCTTCCAAACAGCACTGAAAAGGTCATATTTAGCATAACCCTAAATAAAGATAAACTTAGAGAAGAAATAGGCTTACATTCATCATGAATCACACACTACAGTTTTTCATCCAGAAGTGTAAAAAATGAAAGGCCAGCAACACTCAGACGTTAACAGAATTATTTCTGTAATGTCACTGCGTTTAGTGCCTCAGGGCACCATAAACGCTTTCTGCTCTAGGTCAATGATTAAGGTATGTCTGCCCTTATTCCAAGCATATGCGGAGGGATGTGTGTTTGTGCACAACTGAACGAGTGTATGGATACAGACCATCTCAACCTTCTTCATTTGGAAAAAGCAGTATTAGGTCTCCCGCCATTCACCCTCAACGCCAAGTGTGTTTGTGTCCAGCTAATGTGACTCCAATCAAAGAAAGAGGGAGCATTTTCAGAAGATCCCCTACTTTAGAAGCTCCTCTGTTCTAGGACCTCACCTGCACAGTGAAGGTTTGCATAACCCTTGATTGTGCAAGTGACAAGCTCAGACAATTCCTCACAAAGATATGCACATAGTCATGAAATGCAAGTTGAGACGAGCAATATAGCCACAAACAACACACAGCAGAGATTTCAACATGGACCATGGTAGGTAGTCAACCCTCTTGACATTTGTGCAGACTTGTATCTTTCTGGAGTTCACAACAGCCAACATTCTCAAAGAGGAACACACCAAATTCATGCATCACTACAGGAAAAACAAGAGTACAACTTTGACAAGATGCCCTATAAATATTCAAGTCCTTAAGGGTCTTCATGTTGTGTTCATGTGATCTGCTCTCCCATAAAAAGAGCCCATCTCAGTTCCTTCAACTTGAAAATAGCATAGTGACATACTGTGTGTGTGTGTGTGTGTGTGTGTGTGTAAGCAAGCTAGATGGAACCAGCCTGTTGGCGCCAGTCGGATGGCAGCTTTCACCACAATATTTCACTTCCCGCACCAGTTTGAGCTTAATGAAACAGATTTGGAATAGAGTTTGGAATTAACCAGAAAATAGAAAGTGTCATTATAATGTGTCACAGCAAATTTAGGGACTTTGAAAGACTGAGGGCAACTATGTAGTCCACTCCTGTGACACAGTTGAAAAATATTAACAAAATTAGGAAATGTCATCGTTCTTTATCATTTCAATCTTAAACTAAAAACATGAGAGCAATCTAACGTTTAATTGTGGCAATATTTGTTAAGAAAAGACAAATTAAGAAACACTTTTCACAAAAACATGTGGACCATTATTATTGGCACCCCTAGGAATTTGTGAAAAATATTTTCTATGCATATTTTCCAATAAGTAAATATAGAAATATATTTTTAGCTACCAAAGGCCATATAAATCTGGTTAGCATACATGGAATCATGGACCATGTAAAGTACCAGCAGATTTTACACCAAAATCTATTTTTCTGATGTATCAGAAGTTTTTAACGCCACAATCTCTGCCAGGAGGCTAACACTGGTTTACTGGTGGATCTTCCAGCAGGACAGTGATCCAAAGCATTCCTCAAGAGGCACACAGAAATAGGTATTTTAAAAATGCCACTGGCAATTCGTTATACTTTAAAAATGCAACAATGCATTTATAAAGGCATGGATGAGTGATTGCGGAAGGTTGAATGTGTCAGTATCGATTTGGCCTCAAAGTTCACCTAATAAAATAAAAAGCACAGCACGTCAAAGCCTTCCGACACACGCCAGCTTATTAAAGGGGAGGGCTGTTGCAGGTTGCCTGTTGAAAAGGAGGGTCGTACTTGGCTGGATGTGGACAGCCTCTCCACAGCTGAAGGCTGGTTAAGAGGCAGGTCAAGGACGCCATCAGGGGTTCCCGGGCATGTGGACGGAGTCAAGCAGTCGTCCATCCAACTGGCATCGGTAAGGGGGGTCATTGTCCTCTCGCGCCCATCCAGGGGCTTGCTCTGTCCAGGAGAAATTCCATCCACTTCCTGCTGAGCACCTTTCTCATCCCCTGCTACATAATAAAAGGCCTCCTTGTCCCGATGAGTCTCCGTGGCATGTTCACCTTCTCCCGCTCGTTGGGTTAAGTCAAAGGACAACAGTCTGTCAAGGGTGTCCTCCAACAATGGCTCTCGACATGGCCATGTTATCCCCAAGTCAGGAGACGCAGTAGGGGGCGCTGGTGTCTGAGCACAAGGTGGGTCTGGCTGCTTCTCCTTTGGATCGGAAGACGGAGCAACGGGGGGTGATGGAGGAAGGGGGATTGTTTTAGGAGTGGGACTCGCAGCAACAACACCAGGAATGGGGCTTTTAGCACCTGGACGTGGACTGGGGCTTGTCGGAAACCGAACAGGACTGTGGCTTTTAGAATCTGGGAAAGGACTACATTTGTTAGCAATCGGAACAGGACTAAATCTACTCGGAATTGGAACCGGACTGGAGCTCTTGGGAATAGGACTGACACTTTTCCCTACCATAACTGGACTAGACACCTTGGCAACAGGCAGAGGACTAGAGGTCTTGGCAACAGAAACAGGACAAGAGTTCTTGACAGCAGTTAAAGGAGTCTTGGTAGTATTGGTATCCAATGCAGGAGTGGTGGACTTTACAAATACAGCAACGGGATCTGGGGGCTTTGGCAAAGTACGGATTGTGGTGCTGGAAACCACAGTGAGCAATTCTGTGTGGGAGATCAGTGTGGTTTCCCCTGCCGGCTGTGTGTGGATCTGGGAGGACGGAAGGCTCTGGGACAAGGCAGTGGAGGCTAAAGCAGCGGAGGGAGCGATGGAGGTACAAGGGCCAGAGCAAGTATCTTCATCTATGTGGAGCTCGAATGACACAGGGGTACACAAGGGGGATGTGTCATTGTGGGAGTCTGGCTGCAGATCCACAGGACCAGTTGGGTCCATGGGCAGAACTACTGGGGCAGTAGGGGACTCCAGGGAGGAGGGATCCGATCCCTGACTGAGCCGGAGGGGTTCCATATTGACAGACAACTGAGAACCAGACTGGAGGACAAGCAGCAAAGGAACCAGAGGGGCAAAGGGGAACACACACATACGGAAACACAGACACCAATAAAAGACAGTGAGGGGAAGGGGGGAAATAGTTTGAAAAGAAGAACAGGAAGTTGCCACAGTGGCAGACGTGCATAATGACAAGTCAATCATGACAAGTCAATCAATCATGACAAGTCAATCAATCATGACAAGTCAATCAATCATGACAAGTCAATCAATCATGACAAGCCAATCATGACAAGCCAATCATGACAAGCCAATCATGACAAGCCAATCATGACAAGCCAATCATGACCAGTTCTACAAAAGTGTCCTCAAGTGTCCTAATACGGCCTGTCAAAGTGATGAAGGTAAACATCTCACCATTATTACCTCACTGTGTATAGAACTTGCTGTATTGTGTGATCAGAAAAGTTAATATTAGTAATTTCCTAACTCAATGCACTTTGGAGTCCACACAGAAACTCATAGTGTGGCCAAATATCAATATAACACAAAAAGCAAGAAAAAATGTACACAGGGTAGCATAAACCAGTTCAATTCCAGGCCATCCCTTCGTCACCCATCCACCCACCCAACCTTGTTCCAATTATCTTTCTGTAAAACTCACATTGCTCTGGACTTTGAAGTCGGAAAGCGAGGCCATTAGCTCATCCAGTTCCCGCGTTGCGGAGGAGGCAGAGATTCTAGCCTGCTGCTGGGAGGCTGTCTCCTCATCTTCCTTCAACTTCTGCCCCACCATTGGGGCAGGTCTAGAAATCAAGCAGACAAACATATACACACACACACTTCTATTAATACACAGTTAATTGTCCCCCACTGATGAGACAGCAACATTAATAGACCAGTTGTAATACTTACGTAGGGTTGGGCACAGAACCTTCTAGATCATCCAGAAGGCTCTTGACACTGGGTCTTGTGTCTTCTATGGCCTTGGCTGCCATGCTGCGTTTGGGCTTCTCCATGGTGGGGGGAGGCTGCTTGCCAGCCACTGAAACCCCGTTGTCCTGAACATAGTGGGTGGTGCTACTGGAGGAAAGGGGTGGGGCTGCCTCTTCTGCAATCAAGGAATAGAAGAAATCTTTACTGAGTCCCAATATTTTGACAGCTGTGCTTTTACGTACCAAATGAGGTTTTCTAACTTTGTGACTGGGTCAATATTGGCAAATAATAGTTCTAATTAAAGGTGTAGGTTGTTATTTGGAATGAACACGTCAGGCTGCATCATACCCTCCGTAGGGAAGGATGGCGTGTTGTGCTGTACGGCGTTGAGTTCCAGAAGCAGCCGGTCCAGCTCCGACAGGTTGCTGCCCAGGAGGGAGCTCATGTCAGCCTCTGTACCTTTCTGCTTGTTGGGGAAGCTGCAGGAACCAACGGACAGAAACGCACATCAAGAACCGAGATCCGAAGTGATTTTTGTCTTGTAACACTAACATAATTATCATCATTATCACCTATAGACGTGGTCCTCTTCGTTTTGGGATAAAGGGGAACTACTGCTGTCCCGGGACCACAAGCTTTTCTGTGCAAGGCTGTAGGACTGAGAAAGGACACGAACATACTTAGAAGTGTAGTTTGCGAGGGCCCTAGAAAGGTCATGTGGTAAATGGTCATCAGATGTTCTGGGTTTTGGAGGTGCCGGCAATAACCGGTCAGTCTTCACCACGACAGTATTCATTGAATCAGGTGTGTTACTGGATTGCATCCCACATCTACCTTCTGAGGACATATTGGAACACAGGTGTGGGCAACTACGGTGCAACCAGGTACCTGTGTGGACGAGTGGCTGGAGTCTAAGGGGTCGAGCGGGGCTCCGTTCAGGGCCTCCGGTTGTACGAGGGGAGGGGCTGGTCCACCCGTGGGCAAAGAGTACGGCGTCTCGTCTGGCAGAAACACAGGTCGTGTGGCGATGTGTGACGTCGTCGACTCCAAGTCGGCCAGCAAGGCATCTAGGAAATGAAAGGGAGCAATAGTGGTATAAACAAACTGACATTACTCAACATTAAGAAATTGCAAAGTACCATAATTTAAAATGCAACTGCTTTGCAGATATATTTTATATTGTCATGATAAGACCTGTGACCCCTTTATCATCATACCACTCTGCCTCTTCCTTAATGAATAACCTTCACTTGTCTAGTGACGGGAACTCAACGTATTTTCAGTAAGCCGGCTCACTCGGCTCAATCCACATAAGAGTCAAATCAGGAAGTCAAATGATCATTCTGATCAGCCAAAACATCTGATCAAAAAGGACTGTTGGCTAGGGAACTATCTCATTTCCTCAACGTGTTTAAACAGCCAAATGGGCGTGATACAGTATGTAGACACCCTAGGAGTCAGCAGGGGAATAATCCACTTGACTGAATCATCTGAACCATGGCACTACTCAGCACCACCACACCTTGAGTTACTCATTTACTCTGCGGCCCCTGCTGCACTTTGTTAACAATGAGTAGACAACCACAGGACAATGACGCTTAGGTAACACTTTCAAGTAAAACCTACTTTAAAAAAAATCTCCTTCTGAAGAAATTGGTGACGCTAGATCAAGTTAGTCCCATGCATAGTAAACACTGACCAACCACAATCTGGACTTCAACTCTCCACTACTCTTTAAACTGCAGCTATTCAATCTGGGGAACCAAAATTACTATCCATTTAACTACATGGTTTGTGTGCACATTTGTTTTTGAATTAGGAAAGCAATATCAATCACGATAATTATATAAACCACCATTCTGGTTGCACACCAGTGTTCCCTATACTTAGACTATGTCTCTTTGGTAAATTCCCTTCTTTAAATGTGGTAAACTGTTTATTAGCTCTCTTGTCTGCACTGTGAATGCACTCGCTACTCTCCTGCACTCAAAAACAAACAAGCACAATCCCCAAATAAACTGTGAATTACATATGCACCGACACTTCAAGACAACAACGATAAAAACAAGAACAACAAGAACAAGAACAACAACAACAACAAAAACAACAACAACCCCACAATAAACAGCATAGCTGACAATGATAAAAGGTGAGAAACCACAAAGGGAGAAATAATAAGGAAACCACAAGACAAATGTGATCGGAAACAACATACCTGAGGGGTTAAAGAAGACTAGCACAGACACTACAACAACCCGGCAAAACGAAGAGAGGAATGCAACAAAAGACAGGGAGGAAGAGGGCAACTCAGACACCGGCTGACAGACAG
Source organism: Esox niger (assembly GCA_016801105.1). NCBI lineage: Eukaryota > Metazoa > Chordata > Actinopteri > Esociformes > Esocidae > Esox > Esox niger. The sequence goes on along the minus strand of JACXGJ010013186.1, from coordinate 3,100 downwards.
ACAGAAACTGCCACCCTGTGACTGGTAATGAGAGAGTAAGATAGGAGGAAGGAGGAGGAAAGACGTGGAGGGCAGGAGGGAGGCGTCCCTTTGGTGACAGCAGGAGGATTAGGTGTACCATTAGCTATGCCAGTTTAGTTTCAGACTTCTTGGCTCTAGAGAATAAGTTTTCATCACACAATGATGGAGAAGAACAGTCGACGAAGTAAAGCCAACTCAATAACACATTACAAGGAAAACAGACAACAGGATTGTAAAAGTGATTAAGGAAGCTGTGAAAGACGGAGGAGGCAGGAAGAGAGTGAGTGAATGAGCAGAAAGATCTTAGAGTGCAACACGACAACAGAGAGAGTGTTATGAGAAGGGTGATTAAATTAACCCCATATGCCGTCACTTTAAAGGTTTAGTCCAAGTGTACTTGACTTCAGTGACCAAGTAATCTGAGCACTTAACACAACCCATCAGTATGGAGTAACTGAGAGAGTATCCCATGGCCCACTTTGGCGGGAGTTTACATTAGCCTCAAGTGCATGCCAGATAATAACTGGGTTTCCGGAACAGAAGAGTTTGCTCACTGCCTCTAAGGTGGTGTTGACATTCCAGAGGATTCCATTCTTGATACAGTCGCGTTGGGTGTTTATTCAACTACTGTAAAGCCATAGTCCTTCCCAGGATAGACCGATGTCCTAACCAACCAAGCAGCCAAACAACCAACCTGCTGTTACATGCAAAGACAGGCTCCATGCAACAAAAACTGTCCAGTATCCAATCCCATTTCATTTTCAGTAAAAGGGGTTTTGACAAGGTTTTTTTGATAGTACTAACCAAGTGAAATAGTGACAGTATTTAGCCTCTGCTTATTATTTATGTTAGTTCAAAGGTATTAGAAGACTAAGGAAACAGTTTGTAACCTTTATTTCTGCAGACTTAAGGATACATGTGGAGGCCTAGAAACATTGATCACTCTTCTCTGTCGAAGAACTGAGCCTTCACATGCCCTTCCAAATATCTAGGACTCTAAGGCAAAACACGAGCTGAATCTAAAACTGACCTTAACATTGCAATCTGATTAAGGTTGTCTACACAGCACTTGAACTGGCATGCATGTTAGTCTGACCTCCTAGCGGTGCGAGTGGTACGATATTCTGAATAAGGCATTTTATGTGGAGAATCCATTTTTCTTTTTCAATATAAAAAAAAAAATCTTATTTAAGTGCAAGGATGGCAATATTTCAGGCCATAACTCAACACTTCCTCATTCAGGCATCTTTCTAATCTCAGCTTGTCTGCAACTTGGTGATTTCAAGCTCTGCATACTAAACCATTCGTCTGCTGTTCAAATGCTAATGCTTTTGAAAGAGAACTTCTAAATAGGCATGTAATCACAGCTGCAATACATTTCAGATATAAAATACCTTCAAGATGAAAAATATGTATTTATTTTAAAGAAACGAGCCAAATTGGAGAACAAGTTCATAAATTAACTGCCCCACAGACAGTAACTTGTAGGGTGACTTGAGCCCCTGAGGTTCAGAGACCCCTGGCTAAAATAAGAAGCCTCAAGACCCTAAATATATACAGGGTTTGTGCTTGGGTAAAGAACATGACACAAATGAAGAATCAGCAACAATAAAGAACGTTCTAGACTAAATATTAAAACAATAGACCAACACCTGTATTAAATTAAATCTGTAAGCCATGCAAGCAAGAGTTTAATGGTACCACAACAAAAATAAAAAGGAAATAGATGAGAAAAAGGCAGAGAGCAGAGACACAGAGGTGACCCTGGAGACTCCCTCCCTGTTCAAATTAGCAGTGCCTGTTTGGTAATTACGACACCGCCTTGAGCAAAGAGCCACTTAGGATTCATTACCCTGCCAGGGAGGGGGAGGGGAAGGCAGAGTGCAGTGTGAGATATACAGTGAGGGGAGGAAGATGAAGGGAAACATAAGGATTATGAAGGGAGAAGCATTAAGAGCAGATTGAACAAGGAATTCAGCAGGAATGAAGAGAAACTAGTACAAGAAGGTGGGTGGGTTAGGAGACAAAGACAAGGTCAACACTGGATGGAGGGGAGGAAAAACAAAAAAATGTCTTATATGGGAGGAAAACAGATCCCTAACAGGATATCCAGCAAAGATGTGTTCGTATTTTATTTAAATTAGAAAATATGAACACCACAACAAATTTCTAGGTGTGTGTAGATTGTCCATTTAATCTTACATTTTTCAAATGCATTTTGGCATTTGCTTGTTTGATTGAAGACTGAAATTCTACCCAAATTTTTGATTGGACTTGGAAACTGTGGCTATATAAGCTGTATGCTATCATAAACACAACAATACTTAATGGGCTAAATCTACCACAGAAAACAGACCTTCTGGGCTGCCCATTTTACCAATATACATTAAGCTAAAAAACAAGCCTTTTGTTAAAACCAACTAATAAAAATAGTAATTTAATTATTCACCTAAGTAAGTAATAAACGTTGCATTTCCTTACACGTTCAATAATGGTCTTAAAATCCACAAGTGTCTGTTGCAGACTGAAGAGGGCGACATTGATTTGGTAAAAGAGAGGGTGAAGGACTGTCAAGCAGGGGGGGAGTCCATGTGAGATTTATTACAAAAACTTTATTGAAGTTGGTGTGAGAACGGGGGTGGGGTGTCCATGTGAGGTTTATAAAAATGCTATTTGGTTTGGAGTGAGAGAAGGGCGTGGAGGTTTATGTTAGGTTTCTAAAAACTTGAAAATAAGCTACTTGGAGAAGGGATATCTACTGTATGTTAATTGGCCAATATCACAGTCATCTTTAAAGATACAATCAACAATTGTTGGTCTCTGTTATTACTGGCATCACAAATTGTCTCAATTTGTGCCCCATGTTATCAAAACCACTCAATTTCCAACATGGATTTTGATTGCCAGCTGAAGTATGATAGTATATGGAATTACAGATCATGCACATTTAAACAACATACTAAACGTTCCGCGAGGTTAGAAAAAACATGTGGTTAGTAGAAGCATTTGGTTAATCGCAGAAGCCCCAGTGTGTATCTTTAAGAGAGAAGTCAATCTGCTGCCATGGTTTGGAGGGTTT